>JACXVL010000219.1:0-73857 GCA_014898675.1 Athelia sp. TMB | reverse complement strand
GGGACTGGGACGATGCCAAGTGCCTGCAGTGACGGCAAGGACCCTACGGGTATCTGAACAGGGACGGAGGCGGAAGAGGGTTGATAATTGGGAAATGGTGTAGTACTCGGATAGGATGCTGATTGGGTAGCAGGAGATTGGGCAGGGGCACCGTTCGCTGGCTGCGAGTAAGTGTAGGAGTAGCCACGGTAGTACTGGGTTTGGGGAAATGTTGTAAAAGGACTTTGACGAGAATTCTGCTGCAGGGTGGCAGCTTTTTTCTCTCGGTCGATTTTGTCTTTCTCGGTGCGAGCGCTGCGTAGTTCGTTGCTCAATTCCATGGTGGCAGCGCGGTCGGCTTCTAACACGCTCTGAGCAAGAACATATGCTTGGTCGCTCGGAGACGGATACTAGGTGGTATATTCGTAATCAAAAGCATGCTCGAAATCAAGATGAGAACAACTAACGTTTCCTGCTTTCAAACGGGCGCGTCTATATCGTGTATGGAGATCCCGACGACGCTTCATGCACTCCAAGGCAAATTTTGTTTCTGTGGATTTGTAAGTAGCTACATCAGGGTGCTTTTTATATGACTCACCTTGAATCTCCACAGCAGCTTCCCCAGCTTTGCCTTTGCCTTTGCCTTCCCTGCCTTTTAAAATGGCATCCAGATCTGCTTGTGGTTGTTGAAAGATATGGTATGGCAATAAGCGGTTGACGACATCAACGGCATCCTCAAAGGGAGCATCTACATTGGGATAGAGTGCCGAGAGCTGGTCCAAAGCAATGGAAGACGCAAATCTGAGGATAACTAATGTAAATGATCGGCATGACAGAACCACGATACAACCTACCTCAAAGCTGTATTTCTCGAGATCTCTTCATCCTCTATAGTTCGAAACTTTTTCGGATGGGCTTTTTTACTTGCAGAAGTGGAAGCAATTGGTTGGGAAGGACTCTCGTTGATTATTTGCAATGTGCCGTTTGAGTTGGTGGGTTTGTGAAGATGGGCCATAGACGACGGCGTCGACACAACAAACTGACTAGGCGTGGTGATAACATTCCAGGAAATGTTCTTTGAAGTTTGATTCGTATGTCCGATGGGTGTGTTTGGATGAGAAGATGCGCCCAATGAATTGGACATTTCGCTACACCTTGTGGGATTCGTTTTTGGAAAAGGCGCACTCCGTCCCGATATAACCATAGACGCCGAATCTTGGTGGCAAACATCATCATGGCCAGTCGCTCCTCCATCGCGGCATAATGTAGAATCCTGTTTATATTTAATGCAGCTATATATGAATTATAAAAGTTTATTCGAGAATATCCTGGCAATTGCTATTCGATACAGTGGAAAATCAAAATCATAATGAACACGGGCGCCAAAGTAGCATCCCTGAGATGAACTGGCCGCCCGGTGCTTTGATATGTACAGTCTGACTTTCTTTAGGCCACTGTCTAGCGAGCTGATGATTTTAGAGGCCATCATCGGGTTGAAAGAAGCCGAACGTCTGTCAGCGAATGTTGTGATTTTTCCTTGGCTTGCGATCGGACCTAACAACGAATGAAAGTCCTGAGAATGAGCGCTGGAGCAAGGGTCGCTACGAGCAGAAGCCATGATGGATTCAAGCATTTGTCATGACTGGTCAGAGCAGTTGTGGTCCGGCGGCCGCCAAACAAGTTTGTTGAAGTTACTGGCATCAGGCCCAAATCACTGCAGTAGTAATGCTGGAGCAGCGATGTTCGCTGCGCTGTACATGTGTAATTCTTTGGAAATCCGATCGGCAGTGATCTATACTGCGGTTCAAGAAGCGGCGAACTTGTGGGGACAATTTACAAATCCTAGCAAGGGCCTTTGGACCTACATATTCTGTGGACAAAGAAGGCTGACCGACCGTGGGACCTTACTGTATAGGAATGGTATCGTTTTGGACCTTGGCACGAACACCTGCATCTGTCGAGATCATGTTCTTGGCTTGCTTCAATAGCTCCGTTGCCTGGCCCACTTCCTCCGAATTACTGGCAGCTACTCGCTCCAAATATTCATGAGCGATGTGGAGATCGCCACCTGTTGTGAGGTAGTGTCTGGCGACGTAGAGACTTGATTTAGCAAAATCCGGAACCGGCCGTCCTGTTCGCCAAGCACGGTTCAGCCAAAGATCTTCCATGTATGCGGAGAAGTTATACCATTGGCTCGGCAAACCTCCACTACCCGCCGGTGATAGGCAGCCGCTTCCGAGAACTCCTCAAGATCGTGGTGTAGCTTCGCCAATTTGACGTTGATGGATGTTTCATTGGGGTCCGCCCCAATCAAGGCGCGCTTCAAGCACTCGATGGCCTCCCGCAATCTACACATTAGTCAGTGATTAAACCGAGAACCACGCATCTATACTAACCGTCCAATTTCTTCATAGCACATGCCTTGTGCTTGCCATAAACGAACATCATATGGCCTTTGCAGATCAAAATCAGCACGAATATTTGAATGTGCCATAACAATAAATATACCTCAAAGCGGTCGCATGTTGGTAGTAGTGCAGAGCATACTGGTGCATGTTCAACAGTTCGTATGCCTGCCCGAGGCCATACCATGCTCTGTAATCTTTTCTGTTCACGTCTGATGGGGGCGTATCGCGAAGATCAATGGAATAGCGATTTTCAAAAGACCGAGAAGACTTACCAACAGCTCGCCTATAAGCTTCGATCGCCGCGTGCGAGTTTTTCATTTCAACATATTCATGCCCCATCAGCGTCCACGCTGACAGATATGTATGATCGAGTTGTGTCGCTCGTCTAAAGTACTTGACAGCCTTCTCGTGCTCAGCACGGAGCGAATAGTGGTTGCCTGCGGGATTGCTCATGAATCTCTACATTTTGATCAATAAGCAAGGAACGAACCAACTAAGCAGCAGACTTCGGGCCGATCTTTATCGAGAGCAAGAAACTCGTGCGCCAGTCTTGACAATTTCAACTTATTGTCGGTAACGTAGAGGATGTTAGAAAAGACGTCGATATCGTCGATTCTATATGGGTCCAACTGTAGAATCTTTTCGAACTGCAATTCTGCGTTTCCGAAATCTTCGGAGGGTCAAATGGTCAATACAAAAATCCTACCATCCGAAAAAGGGCTAAGACGCACCATGTAGATGATAAAGGACGCAGGCTCGAAGGCTCATGGCCCATAAGCTATTCGGAAAATAGTCGTCCCCCAGAAGGCCATCACATATCGCCAATTCGTTCTCCGAAGGATTATGCAATTCGTTGAGAGTTTTTACTTGAAACATTTGGACAAGCGGATGGTTTGCAGGCAGGGGAAGCAGAGGTAATAGGGATGACAGCTGTCAGTAAACTTTAGTAAAAAGCCATGCGGGTAGAAGGGCTGTGTACCTCTTCACCGTCACCAATACAACTTCCTAGAAGGGTCCAAGTTGACCAGTTCCAGGGGTAGCCAGAGATAGAAAGCAGTGCGCTTTCAATTGCCTCTTCCCTTCTTTTCAATCCGCAAAGGAACAGGGCTTTTCTAAAAGAATAGCATATAGTACAGGGCGAAGACATTAGTGACCTTCAATACGCACAAAAACAGTAGCCACGGATTCGTTGCATTTTTTACTTGCTCCAACAGCTCCAGCAGAGAAGTATTGGTCGGCACTGGGGGTTGATGTCGCTTATCTGGTTGACCGTTGAATATAAGACCGCCTAGCAGAAAATTTCACCCACTGTCTAGCTTATGCCAATCTTGAAGAGCCTTCTTCTCAGTTGACTTCTTCTGAATCAGCCAGCAGGACAAGCGCCGTCGCGTGACCAACGCACCAAGAACTGGCTGTATAGGCTCACAAAACGCGCCTTTGCGCTTTGTCGGTCTTTAAGGATATGAACGGCGCGGAGAAACTCTCTAGCATTGATGCAGGCTCGCGCAGTAGCGAGCGAGTCCGCATCCCGGGCCTCCAGCTCCGTTTCGCGGATAAGCTCAGCTTCAGATTGCACATGTAGGTCTGGAATAGCAGTTTGCAACGATGGCGTCACGGGGATGCCACGTCCAGATACCGGGGATGGATCTACAAACGACAAAGAAGGCCGCGGGGAACGGGCACGAGCTGGCGTAGAAGTAGAAAATGTACTCTCGTGTGCCACTGGCACATGTCTCCGCTTGGAAAGGGGAACTGCCAAGAGTAGTTCAGATGACCTGGATTTTCCTTCATTCTTTAGGCATCGGTTCAAAAGAGATCTCAGAACGCGCACCATTTAGATGCAATAAATAGACCTCTTTCGGAGCAATCATTGACTGAGTTGCGCAATAGTGTTACTTGGTGGGAGTCCATGACGACTTTTTCGCACACAAGATTCGACAGATAAACTTTTTAGGGGCTTTGGGAGAAACTTGCACGAACCTAACAATCAACTTGAGTGAGAGTCGCGACCGATAGTCTGGGGGAATGCACAAATGTGGATGCCAAGAAGTGCATGCTGAAACCTCGGGTGCATCCGCCCCATGCCCTATTTAGGCACTCTCTGAATCCGTGTTCACTGTTCGGCGTCTAAGCGCTCTTGCACCTCATTTGTGACCTGGTGGCTCCTGAGTGCGACACCACGTATCAATACTCCTTATCTGCGAGCACGGTTTCTTGGCACTCTTGAAGATCTTCAGTTTGGCAGTAACGGGTCTTCTTGACAGGAACAGTTGACCATCCAACTCGAAGTTGACACGCATTGACACTTGATGTTTCGCCAAGCCGTCAGCATACTCCTGGCCATTGTAATTCTTCTGGCTCTCAGAGTCTATTTCATTCTGCCTCGACATGGAAGATCGCGGCGCAAAAAAGCGGAAAAATGCACGATTGCCATATTTCTGGGCTCAGGCTTGTGTCTTGATATTCTTTGCAAAATGTTTGTCCTGATATGAATATTCTAGGCGGTCATACCAGCGAAGCCCTGACTCTGGTATCGGCTCTGGATTTCTCCCGCTATGTGCACAGAACATACCTGATCAGTGCCGGTGACACTCTCAGTGCTCAAAAGGCCGTTTCACTGGAGAAACGAAAGGCAGAATCCACCCCCGAAGTGGGTGATCACGTAGCCGCAATATAAAATGCGAATCTCATATCCTATTTCGTTCCATTTTTAAAGGTCGGGCCGGCTTCTTACACCTTCATAACACTACCTCGGGCTCGACGAGTCCATCAAACGATCTTAACAACCCCATATACAGCCTTCTACTCGATGATAGCGTGCTTGTATCACACAACGATACTCCCCCTTCTTCCGGGCCGCCGGAAATTTGCAGATGCGCTCCTTCTCAACGGACCGGGAACCTGCGTCGCCCTCGCCGCGGCTACATACGTCAATAGGGTAGGTCACGATGGAAGAGCTCGTCTAAATACTCGCTAACCTCGGGGGGCGCCGACAGATCCTTGGCCTTCCGTCACCCACCCTAATTTATGTTGAGTCGTTCGCTCGTGTGAGAAGCCTGAGCTTATCGGGAAAGCTGCTGCGTTCCCTGGTCGATAGGTAGAGCCCTTTGCTTGGACCCTGAACATCATTATGCTAAGCATGAAATCAGATTTATCGTCCAGTGGCCTAGCCTCGCGCAAGAAGGAGCGGAGTGTCATGGGTGGTTGGTCTAGATGCCAACCAGGTCCCAGGGAGGATCATCGCATGCCCGAGTCTTGGGAAGTCCGAACCTCATCTCTTGTTTTCTGGCACCAGACCTGAACCTTGTTTGTGAAATCCTGTTGCACTTCTGTCATGTAAAATTCCCGATGGAGCATGGGAATGAAGAACAATTGCAAAGAGGCTCCTAGGTATCATTATGGGATACTTGGCGGCGTGGTTCGCAGCTTCCTTGCCAGAACGCAAGGTCACTACTTGGCAGTCTGGAATTGGTTCCGCCTCACTCTCTTTTGACTGTCGATGCCAAGGGCGCACGATTTTCCTGTTATACTATGAGTTCTAGTTACCACACGAACTCATCCACGGGGCACATGGTCGTGGTGAGAGCATCACGAGACATGGTTTCAACTCAAGATGCCTTACGACCTTGGCCCAGTACCCCAACCAACCTCTTACTGGGGCAATCAGCACACAGAGCGCAGCCCTGGTTTCTTTCTCGGCTCTAGTCATCGTGAGGGCATCACAAGATAGAATGATAACTCAAGAAGTACATTTCGACCATCCAAGAGCCGAGGATAAAAAATCACTTGCGTGTCCACCGGTCCTCGCCACCCCTTCCCGGGCTGGCACTGCGCCCGCGCCCACCCTCGCGCTTCGTCGGCTCCCATCCTCCGCCGCCTGTCTCTGCTTTCGCAGGATTAAGTCGCCGCTCTAGCCGCTGTCCTGCCCGCAACGACGACACGAGCTCCTTGGACGCAAGGCGCAGGTGCATAAAGTTGCAGAAGCCGCCGCGATTACATTCGCCATTCTCGTTCTGCCGGCAGCATGCCTCGCGGAAGTCAGTCACAGGAGAGAGCTCGGCATACAACGGCCGTCCTAGCAAAGTAAGCGTTGAGCTGGGTACTGTAAAAATATGAGTAAAGATAGAACGTACCGGCATACCAGCGCTCATTTAGGTTGTCCACCGCCGTTTGCGCCTCCGTCTCCCACTCATACCGTGCGTATACATTCCCGATCAAGTGGTCACCGACGTTGTCGCATACCTTCGCTCATATGACGCACATGAGCTCAGAATTAATTGGACAAGTTGGGCGACTCACATGAAGTTCTAGCAAATGCCCAAACTTTGACAACTCGCAGTACAGATCCTCGTACACCGCATCGAAGCCCTCCTGCAAATCCCGCTCCGTGAGCTTGCACACAGGGTCGTGCGCAGGGTTGTGGTACACGTTTGGCAGAAGGATGGTCTGTGAGAAAGGCGGCTTGATGTGCTTGCGCGAGCAGCGGTCACCGTGGCGGCAGGCACCAATCTGTCGATCATTGTATAAATCAGTGTGGTGAGCGTCGTATGTGGTGCGCCTGCTTACTTTGTAGTAGAAAGAGCAATTAACGCGATCTTGCTCGGTTCCGAAAATATTCGCCTATGCATGTCGCTTCAGAACGGTCGGCTATGTGTGAAACGCTAGAGCTCACCAAATGCGAGGCCATTTTTTGCCTACGTGGTCGTCGAGAAGTGAAGTGAGCAAATAACTGGAATAGGTACGGCTAGTAGTAAGCTAGCTGCAGACACGGCGCGAGAAATGTCGCGAATGTTCTCCTCGCCCAATAAGGCAACAGGTACCACTGGCCCTCGTGAGTCTTCTCCAACCATGCCACAACTGTCTCCCATGAAATCCGGAAGTGCTAGAACACATTGAACAGAAGAAATGCTTGTAGCATTTTTTCACACTATTTGTGGATAGAAATGCAGCTAGGCGCGTTCTCGAAGGCGGGCTGCCAGTTTCCCCTTGTCCCATGATCACCTAGTCCAGCGTCGCCCGTGAACTCCCGCTCGGACAATCCCTTTGTCTTTTTCTGTACTGTGCTCCCTGCTTATGTTTTTCTGTCATTTCTAAAGGATCTTGCCACCCTGCCATGTCGTTCTTTTTCCACGTTACACCGATATACGCCGTCGACGTCTCGCATCATAGCGACTACACTTGTGTGAGCAAATCTTCTGCGGAGGCAACTTTTTCCTACGGAGTCAACTTCTGACTGCTAGGGTATTGCGGTAAGTCTGTTGGCGATGTCACTGGGTCTGCTCATCCTATTTTTTGATCCAAATTCCTAAAAATAGGTTGGTTGAATATGATGATGTTCATATTGCCAGTTCAGCATCTCCACAGTACAAACCACCGACACGTGTACCGCAGCTGGCTATCGGCTTCCTCGAAATGATTTTCTCATGCCAACCGGAGACAGGGCCACCATGACCTGCGCTGGAGCATATCAACCAGCTGTTGTCCTGCTACCGCAACATTAAAGACTTCGCGAATTCCATCAGACCAAGATGACTCAGTACTCGACCACAGATGCCTTCCTTGGTGTGCTATAGACACCCGTTCCTGCCGGCGGCACCATGTGCGGGGAATCGAACAGATCTTTGGCCTTTGTGTTCTGGCTTGGCACTTCCTATGCCAAGCGTCGGGATGGCTCCGCCGCAAGAGATCTGTTCGAGGTATCAGCTTAGCGAACCGAGGAGTCCCAAGACCATCATCTGCTAGGACACCAAACGCCACGAGTGTGTTGACAAATCTTGATCGCGCTGCGTCAGTTGCTCCTGCTATAGCATTCACCCAAGAATGTACCGATAAAGTCTAATAATATTAATCGCAACAGGTCCTCTTGGCTTCTCATCCGATAACGGCGTCAAGCGCGCTAAAACGCGAAGCAATCACTGCCGGGAACTACACTGCTGCTTACAGATGTGCACGAACGAGATGAATTAAGTACACATGCCGAGACTGACGGATCCATTCGAAGGCATTTTACACCTGGGAAACATCAAGCGCGCACACCTGGCATCAGCAGAAGGCTTCCCATCGCCTCAGTGGGCGTTCTCTCGGTTCGCATGTCCGATGCCACAGGTAGCGGCTGGTGACGAAGAGGCTCGATGCCACGATCCATGCCAGTTTTGCCAAGACCGTCGATGGTTAATTGACACAGTACAGGTGCAGAGTGAAGGCGAAAGACAAGTGTGGATGTTATTCTCTGTGGGGCGACGTTTTAGGTAGCCAAGTACATTGCACAGGATAATAATTATGCCTAATCTACAGCCTACAACTACAGCCTGCAACTCGACATTGTGATGTTACAAACCCAATTCTGTAACGGAGCGTAATACAAGAAGCTAAGAGCACAAGCGAGTCCAAGACGGACAACAACAGATTAAGTTAAAAATGCACGATATGGCGGCCTGATGCTACGCGGTAGGCCCGCGCCACGCCATGAAACTGTCATCGTATGGCATAGCCTGTGACTGAGCGGACTGCGCCGCGCCTGTATGGTGCGTGTGGCCGCCGTTTACAGGGTTGGAGAATGAGGACCGGTGATGCCCTGAAAAGGCAGGTGCGACTGCACTGTACGAGGATGTAGGTCGCGAAATCGATGGCGATGAAGAAATGGGTGACGATTCCATCGGATATTGCACATTCCCTAATGCAGATCTATACCAAAGGATATTAGTCTCAAGGCATTCTACTCCGAATGGAAAATCGTACGCAGCATACGCATCAAGCTTGGCTATGTGCTGGTTCAACATGCAATTTGACTCCATCTGGTGGTAGGGCGACCGCTTGAGGCTGTCTGCCGCCTTGCGCAGCCGGATAGATAGCTCCAATACCGCTTGATAGCTGGAACTCTCCGTGAGACATCCACAATGCTCGCCTGCTTGGCCCGGCATACAGGGGGACTGTTGATGCACTGGAGCATGTTGAATACCGTCCTCATAAGAGGCGAGCAGGTCGGGATAGCCCATGAACAATGATGTGAAATCAAAGTCCGGCGAGAACGTCTGGTCGCCAGCTACCACTGCAAATGGGGATGAGAATTCATTGGGTGGCGTCGCGAGCGCTGGGGAGGAAGATCCAAAAGAGGAGGGTGTGTTGAAAGAAGATAGCGGAGATCTTGGGCTGCAGGAAGTGTTCGCAAGAGAAGAGCGGGAAGTGAGAGAGGGATGCATGAGGGAAAAGGAAGGTTCAAGAGATGGCGACAGCGTCATGGTCGCAGATGGGCCTTCTGTCGGTTCGGAAGAACGTCGCTCGGATGGTCCAGGGGAAGATGATTTGGAGCTGCCTTGTTGCGACTTATCCTTGTCGTCAGAGTCGCTGCTCCCAGAAGACCGCACCCAACGTGGATGGGGTTTGTTCTTCATCTAGCAAGCTGTTAGCGGGTGCAATCAATGAAAATACGGAAAGCCTACTTGACGAATGACGCCCTCCAGCTCTGCAACGCGCTGGCGAAGTCGTGAGCCGTCGTCTTGCGTATCGGCGCTACGTAATGATCGAATTAGCGGCTTCGCTAAAATTATCGAAGACAGCTTGTTACCTGTGGGAGGGATTATCCACCTCGTAAACGCAAAGGCCAGTCTATAGAGAGTCGAACAGTCAGAGGTAGCATCCCATGAGCCTGTGGGGTGAGATTTACTATTCCAAGCTGAACGCAGCGGCCGCAGGGCTTCTTCCGGTCGCACATGCGCTTGGAAGTGTGGCAGTTGAGGCATGACTGGGTTGTGCGATTCCGAGGGCGTTTGCGATGATCAATATGAGGCTCGCCGTCGGTCTGTGTTGTGGACCTCTTCTTACGCGTGGCTTTGAGTTCAGAAGACATGGTGAGCAGGTTGAATGTAGGGGGATGGTTAGCGGGTACTCACAAGCCAACACGCGGTATTTGTATTGAGGTAAGTCCAGCTTGGCGCCACCGGAGAGATCTCCTGTTGACAAGGAAATTCACACTCGCGTTTCCGCGAGTATGACATGTGAGATCGAGATCTGCCTAGCCCTTGTATGGAGTAAGGATCGGGGGAGCCAAGCAAACCCCTTTGGTCACGATTGACATGTAGCGATCTGCCAAACTTCGGTCCTGAGTCACGCCACTAGAGCGAGCGGATTCGAATGCCCAGTGAAAGCGGATGCAAGCCTATCTGCGAGAAGCGCCCAGTAACAAGGCCAGTACGTCTAGCTCGGACCCCCATCACCGCGTGTAAAATTTCAAATATAAATACGAACGGACCAAATCATGACCGTGCATTAGAACTGCAAAATCCTGCGCGGGTTTATCGGCATGGTATCAAGGAAGTCGAGGCGGATACAGGTCATGACTGCTCGGATGCCTTAGCAGTTGAAAATTTCATATTATCAAATGGGGACAGCATTTAAGCAGATATTGCGATAGGCAGAGATCATTTGAGCCATGCACGAGTGCCCTTCTGAGTAGCGGCTTCACGGGAAGTCCAAGAGGCCCAAAATACGATGCCAGCGTGTCGATGCAAAGGTAGACAAAGGTTTTCTCACAAGGTATGTAGGTAATACTAACACCCACAAGTTCCAAGCCATACCCGTGAGAATCTTGGCAAAGCTGTGCAATCGGGCGCGAGCCACCGTGACTGACATCCGCCACAGGTTGGTAAGTGCGAACTGGTACATCGCTCTACTTTATACAAATTGACTTGGAGCAGCATGAGTCATCATCTATAGTCGGGAGTGATATTTTCATCTCTTTGACCACACAAACGAGCAGCTAACTCGACGGCGTTTGACTATTCGTGAGCTCTTGATGTCTCCCACGTCAACAAGAATGCTCAATTGTGAAGTGCAATGTCAACTATAATTGAGTGATTATGCTTGGCCATCATCACCGGCCTCAGCCACCCCCTTCTCGAATTTTACCACTCCCCCCCCTTTCGTGACAGCAATGATACTGATCTCTTCGCACTGCATCAACTGTGACATAGATTCATGTTCATGGCGTATGTATATGCTATGCGAATTCCACGTAGCGATAATGTCGATGCTGTATGGCGTGGCGTTGAGGAACAGCTGGCATTTTACATTCAGTCGGAGTGATCCATAAATGACTTATATTTAGACGATTCTATGCGCATGGTTTCAATTGTATGTCCGGATGGTTTGCGACTGACTGCTTTGAAATTTCGGGTATAGCAGTTCGTCTAATATGTCTGATTCTCAGGGTTGAGCTCAGTTGTTTATCGCAGATACTCCAGTTCTCCGATATGCTCTCACCATTCGAAAATTCTCCACAGTGCGGTCACAATGCAATGCCAAGTGGAGTCTGCGAATACACATGTCGCCTCCAGAGTCATTACGTTGTGCTCGGCGGGTCTTTGTCAGACGCCGCTTCTCAAGAGATTTTGAGTGCGAAGAATCGCGAATATCATGGCGCAGTCTGTCGAGTACGTTATCTTGACGCGCGTGCGTGTGGGAGGAGAAATCGATAACTGCTTGGGTGTGCGCACATTACATCAAATAAATCCGATGCAAGTTTGACGGGTAGGCTGACAGTCCAAGACGAAGTACTAAGCAGTGAGCGCAATCCATCAGAGCCAGTTTGTCCTCGCAGATTGGGCTGCACATGGCCATTTCGAGCATTATGAAATCATCGCATGGGCTGGTGATTGCGAGGTGTTTGGGGTCTTGGCAATCAACCCCGCGAGTAAGTGCCCCGGTGGATTCGGACATACCCATTGAGTATGGTCCAACAGGGTCCCGTCTGGTTGTTGAATTGCGATAAGCAGTGCAGGACGGGTGCACTATGCCTAACCTGGCACATCACTGACATTCTTCTCGTGCATGTGCGAATAAGGGAGCCACCAAGTTGAGCGCTTGTACATGTCTCCCATCCAGAACCCGAGGCGGCTCACCCGGATGCCACATTCTCGGTGGTATGGTGAAGACGTTGAAAAGTAGCGAACAGTCAACCCAATATGAGAACCAACGCCATGGTGGCGCACCGCGGCTCCACCGTCTACCGCGGCAACCCTGCCTTGGCGGCCCGGGTATTGCCGTTCCACATCCAGTAGCCAGCATGTTGGCGGCAACTCAAAAGTTAATATGTTATTAATATTAAAACTTCTATGAACTTCCAGTCTTCGACCGGAAACGTTCCTAAGCACTGAGGCTCACAAAATGCATGGGTCGTGTATACCCAGATAACCGTTAGGTTGGACCTGGTTGATCACTTGATAGCTGTAGCCTGCTACAATGGCCCCAAGTTCTACTTTTACCACTGCATAGTTGATCTATTCCTGCTATCAACCGTTAGGTTGGACTTGTTGGTCACTTGATAACTGCAGTCTGATACGACTCCAATCTCTACTTTTAACCGCTGTACAGTTTGAGATCATGCAGGTAACCTTGCAGCGTCTAGTATGATGTAAATTAGTCATTCTGCAGGCCTAGAAACGTGAACCGAATAAGCAACAATTGCAGAGCGCTACTTCCACCTTAATCGGAGCAGGGCCGCACAGAACCGACCTAGAATTTATATTGCGGAGACGCCGGTCAGCAGCGGTCAGAAATGGAAAGTTGTCTAGTGGGGACTTGGCCAATGCCGATGATACTGGATCTCGAGCGGTTCTGTATCAGAGTACTGTATGTGTGCGGGGCTGGGCGAGAATCTTCAGGCTGTAAAAAACGCAGATGATTATTGATATTAGATCCATCGACTCTCGGTCATCAGGAAATGTCCATGAGGTCACGCAATTAATCACGGAAGTCCATGATTTTGCTGATGCATCGCACAGCACTGATGTCGCTGCCGAATATGTATTTTCTGGGCGTCCATAGCCAAAAAATATGGGGGTGAAGACGGCGCTGCAACTGGTCAGCCTTAGCCGAATTTGCAAGCTGCACCCTTGAACGTTGAACTTGTATGTCGGCTCCGAAATTCCTATTAAGCCCAATGCAGGAAATTTCGATAACGAAGACCAGCAGGTTAACCAATAGCAAATCAGCATCATTTCAGACTGCGCTTGTTACAAAGGCGGGGGAAAGATAAAGAAGCATGCGGCACACCGGCGCAGCAGCCGGCAGACGGTGGATGTCGTCATTTTGTACTTGCGCCCTAGATTAGATTATGCGAAAGCTCCTGCCAGACCGCCTAAAAGTGTCAACCACCAGGCTCTGTACAAAGTCCTGTAACCCTCTTCCTCCACGATTCTCTTCGCACAATCAATCATGCCAAGGTAGGGGTCGCCCTCGCTCCGAAGCCTGCACATATCAGTTTCATGTTAGCGATTGTTTTGGACTTAACGTAAACCGCACTTGCCCAATTACATCTTCTTCAGCGCCGGCATACTCCGCCACTTCTTCGGCATCCCCATCGGCCTCTTGAACAACTGAGTTGTACTCGGGCGCCGCGTGGTTTCGTTGAATTGCTAACCGGGTGGAGATGACTTCGAGAGGTGTGAGGATGGCGGTGCTTAGGATTACCATAGCAAAGTAGATGCCCACATTGACGGGGGAGAAGTCCGCCATTGTGGGCACGCCATCTTGAGACAAGGCGGGAAGAAGGAGGCGTCGGAGACCCTTGAGAACGATCACGACGTAGATGATGTGAGTAGCCTCCGAGGCCATCAGTCCGGGCGTGAGCCAGATAACCCAAGGGCGGCGGCGTTCGGTGGGTGTCAAAAGGATGCGAAGGGAGTGTCCCAGTGCGAAGTATGGCAGCTTGTGGGGAGTAGTGATAGCACTGCGGATTGCAGATCAGCCACATAGAATCACTGGTGAAGCATCACAAATCATACCGATACGTTATCACAACGCTGGGCAGGGCAATGACCATCATGATCAAACTGTAGAATAGCATTCCTAATGGCCCGGTAGAAGGTGCGGTGTATCCTCCACGGTGGATAGTGGTAGACGAGAAGGCAGCAATCACAACGAATGATAGAACAAGAGTCGTCACCATAGTCGGCACTGCATCAATAGTGTCAATAAAATATCAATGCCTTGGGGCACTGGTACGCACTGAGCCCCTTATAAAGCCCTGACCACCCCTGAGATGCCATGTTACTTTTGCGCATATAAACATGACATAGGAGACGTACTTCGATCCGATGTACTCTCTTCAACATCCCGAAGAACGAGGAGACCACAGGCCCAGTATATGGCTGAGCTCCCCCTTCTGCATCGAGCTGTAGTCCTTTGGGGTTGTAGTTCGCTCGAAATCTCGTAAGGGCTCCAGTCAAAGGAACTACGATGGCCAATGAAATAGCCAACGATATCAAGAGAAAGAACAAGCTGAACAAAATATTAGCCAGGATACTCCAAGCATTGAATAAATATGGGAAACCTGATAGAATCAGTCACAGAGTCTGCCATGGTTGTGCAGAAGAGAGAGAGGTATGCGTCACTGACAACTGCGGCGGCGGCAGGGGAGCACTGCGGGCGCGGTAGCAGTAACAGTGGTGTGCCTAGCCGGCTCTATCGGATTGTCTTTATTGACTGTGGGAATATAGTGCTCAAACGTGTCTGTCCCAATTTGTATCAACGTCTCTTTCTCCGTAACCACCACCATCATCAACATCCAAAATTCGTATTTGTCGCAAACGTGATCTATATGCATCTGCTGTTCCATTTGAGCCACCTCTTGCACGGAATGTTGGAGTGCCATCTCGTTGGTTGAGTTTGATATCGTTTCAGGCCGCGCTTCTTCTCGTTCTGTGCTGTCCCTCATCCATCGCTCCTGCTTCTGTGCGCACTTTGAATCTACAAAGCGATTCCGCCGTTTTCAGATGTTTTTCAAGGTAATTCCTTGCCCGAATCCGGCCCATAGGTCGTAAACAAACAAGGCTTCACCATTCACTTTATTCGGGTGACTCAGCGCTGCGCGTCGTGGCCGACACGTTGGAATATGCCATACCACCACGTGTTACGGGCCTGTGCTTTCGCCGTCTTGCACATCGCTCACTCGTCCAAGGAGAGATACTCGCTACGTGGTTCCGGCTTTTGGCACCTCTTGGTTTGTAAGGTGAATGGATTTGAATTTTACTTGTTACAGCATGTTCTTTATTGTGTCGGTCCTTTATGGAAATAGTCCTCGGTCGCAGCATTGGTCCAAACATGGGCTCACGAGAGATCCGCCGAGCAAGAAATAGGACGAAACACGCTGGAAGCGCATGGTATTCATTGATTTCGCGCTCAACTTGCGAAGGCACGACGTGTGCTATGCTACTCCATGCACTGCCTCCCTCTATTGAGCATATAACCTGTTCTACGTCACGGTCTCGTTCATAGTGCGTATTGTCTTCTAGGGCTAGTTGCATGCACTAAATACTGCCAAATGATTTAGCTTGATTCGACGAATTTACATTTATGCGGTTGTATTGCTATACAGGTCCTGTGGGTTGTCTTCTTTTGCATGCCGTACAGAGTATTTCGCGAACCACAGCATTGGAAACATAGCGTAACTCGCATTGGACCTCATTTGCACCATCACCACGGTTCGTACTTCGCCTTGTTATGACTCCGAGTTCGAATCTCCGTTGTTCTCAGGGTTTTTGTTTTAGTACGTCTCCTTAAGCTTGGTATCTCCTGCTCCTTCGCAATGCGAAGGCTGCATCGATCAGGTTCGGAAATGGAGACACTGCCAGGTGATTGCATACATGACTTCACGGCAATCCCAACTCTTATCTTTCCATAGCCATCGGCTTGTCGATCTTGACCTTTGAGCATTCCTTACAGCCAGTCGATGCCCTGGGGGGGTAACGAATGCAAGTGAGACGCTCATACAGTGTTGTTATCCATGCAGCCCTCGCCGCCCTGTTTCTCCTCCAGGGGTCCCGCTGTTCTGCGCCAGAGTAATTTAATGTTGTTATCCGTAGCCTGTGGAAATACATTTCTTTGCCACACTATTTTGTCTGCGCCTTCGCACTGTGCTTCCGCTTTCTTTCTTATTACTGTGACCCCCCAACTCACATTTGGCACTGGGCCCTCTAAACCACTGACTCTTAATCAACATTAACTCATCTTACTGTTGGCAATGTCCATGGATGATACATCGAGTAATGTCAGTTGTTCGCCGTAGTCGTAGTCGTCAATTTTCAGTTTCTTACGCCTTCGTTGTTGCCCGCTCCCAGCGCGCTGCAGCCTTAGCCCATCTCAAAATGAAGAAGACCCAAATATCACAACCCCATTCTGGAGTCCCTCCAGCCTCTTCATCGTCCACCATTGATCCATCGACAATGCCCTTCGTGGCCCCGCCCGCCCAATCACGAGATGCCACGGCGACGTCGCGCTATTTTCCAATGACCCCAGGCAGACATGGCACCGTTCTAGTCCCGAGTTCCAGTCCACTCAATCCTGATGCTCAGCATCGGTCCAATACATCGTACCGCCCATACAACAGCTATGACGTGGCACATGCGCCCAACGCCGGCTACAGCGCAGGATGGGGTGCGGTGAACGGAGGATTCGGCGCAGACCCTTTGTCGGCGCCCAGCGGTTTCACTAGCCAGAACGGCGTCTCGCACGCGTCTTTACCGCGTCAACGGGGGGATTCGGGGAGAGCGATGGCGGATGGGGAGGGACGAGGGGGGGATGGCCCGTCACGGAAGCGCATGAGAGGTCCATCCCAAGAGATAGTCGACGTCATGCAATCCCCGGAATCCCCGGACATACGACCTCCTGGACAGCGACGGCACCTCGTCCATGCCCTTTCCAACGAGTCCGAGGAATCATTACCAGATGTTCATGGCATCTTCGACAGCCCCACAACACCCCAGATCCCTCTGCGAGGTCAGTCCAATCCCCGCGATTCACCGTTACCCACTGCCTCGCCGACAGTGGAGGATGTCAAATTCAAGCGTTTCGCAATGACCATGCCCATGCATTCCCCGAAGACTGTTCTTTTCGCGTGGCAACAAAGTAATGGAGATACTCGAGAAGCCTCCAATCTGTTGCAAGATCAGGCATGGCTCCGTAATCCAAGTGGGGTCACACAGTCAACACCGGAACCCGTTGGAAGGGTGAAAGCAGTTGATGATGCTCACAAAGCACAGCGTGCGGCCACCAGGGAGATGGGGAAGAACTCATTGATCTACGCGAACCGGCCTAATCTTCTAGTGCCACCACAAGCAGCCGCGACGCCGGCCAAGAAGGTCTCGCCGATCCCTCTACAGTCCCCACTTTCCCCAGATGTGTCGCGCCCTAGGATTAAACGGGCAAAGAAAGTTATCGAGTCCGATAGTGAGGAAGCCAGCGAGAATGAACATGACGCCAAGCGGCAGAAGTTGGAGCTGGAGCAGTCCCGAGCTCTTGACTATTACAACACCGCAGCAGCTGAGGGCTTACAAGAGCTCACAGGTGCGATATATCTTTCATTCAGAATTCCTCCATCTGATCTGATCTTTTTCAGGTTGCACGCCTGTTCAAGCCCTCAAAATCATCGAGCAGAGACCCTTTGCCGATGTTGATGATCTCAAGGACAAACTCGGTCAGGGTAGGAAGAAAGCAGGCCCTGGGGGTATCAGCCCACGAATGTTTGATGACAGTGCAAACATATTCAAGGGATACGGCGCGGTCGATGGTATATTGGAGGAGTGTGAAAAGTTGGGCGCCAGCCTGCGAGATATCATTGCCTCATGGTCAGCGAATACTAAGGGGAAAGGTAAAGACGACGGACAGTCCTCTTCTCGCAACTCTCCCGCTCTCAGCGTCATCGAAGACGGCGCGCTTAGCCTTGTCGACTTGGATGCAGTGCAGAAGCACACCTCAAAAGACTTCCTGGTCTCTCAACCTTCTACCTTGAGCGAAGGCACCCGGCTCAAGGACTATCAGCTACTTGGAGTCAACTGGCTTAACCTATTATATAGCAAGGGTCTAAGTTGCATCCTCGCCGATGAAATGGGTAAGTGGTGTTATCTATCGATTCATTGCAGCTTATTCATTGGTAACAGGCTTGGGGAAGACTATCCAGGTCATTAGCTTCTTTGCTCATCTTAAACAACAAGGCAGCAGAGGACCGCATTTGGTTGTCGTACCGTGAGATTTTGTCCCACTTACATTACCTTCTTGAACTAAAGGTTCTCTAGTTCTTCAACGTTGGAAAATTGGCTTCGAGAGTTCAAGAACTTCGCCCCTACCATTAGTGTCGTTCCGTACTATGCCGGCAAGGAGGAGCGACCACGACTTCGTCAAGAATTACTTGAAACTCTTGCGAGTACAAGAAGGGATGGAAATGGGTGGGAAGTTTTGATCACCACCTACAACCTTGCGCAAGGGGATGAACGAGACCGTAAATTCTTCAAACGCATTGAATGGGATGTGCGTATTGCGCTCTCTCTTCTTTCCATCATACTGATATGTAGATGATGTATAGACGTGCGTCTTCGACGAGGGGCACGTGTTGAAGAACTTCCAGTCTCAGCGTTATCAAACACTCATCAAATATGGGTCAAAGTGGCGACTACTTCTAACAGGGACACCCTTGCAGAACAATCTCCAAGAACTTGTGGTCAGTGATCAATTCTTTGAACATATAAGTCAAATTTTCAAGGTTGTTTTGTAGTCCCTGATGAACTTCATCTTGCCATCTCACTTTGCGGAGGAAATGGAGTCCCTACGTGCCATCTTCAAGGTCAAAGGCGATTCCAAGATCAGCATGCTCGCACAGGAACGAGTGTCTCGGGCGAAGAAGATGATGACTCCGTTTGTGTTGCGACGGCGAAAGGATCAGGTGCGTCTTAAAATCTTTTTCGAAATGACTGACACTCAACTGATACCCGCGCATTATAGGTGGCCAAAGATTTGCCAAAGAAGGTGGAGCGCATCGAGTGGTGTGGAATGACAGATCTTCAAAAGACCATCTACAACGATGCCCTCCAACGCTCCCGCAAAACGATTTGTGAAGCGGAAACAACAGGCGCATCAACTCCAGTGGAGAAAGAAGTGGAGAAAGGCAAAAAGGCTATACCTAAGAAGAAGACCAAAGCCGCGGCTCGTCCAAAGGACAAGGTGTACGCTGAAAACAGCTCCAACGTCCTGATGGATCTGCGCAAGGCATCTTCTCACCCTATGTTATTCCGACGTCGTTTCAGCGACCAAACCCTATCCGCAGTGACAAAATTGCTGTTGAAGGAGCCCGACTTCAAAAAACGCGGTGCTGTCTATGAATACGTCAAGGAAGATATGCAAGTCATGACTGACGCTGAATTGCAACTTTTCTTTGCACAATACAAGGTAAGTAGGCTTAGCTTAAAATGCAGTTCACCCTCTTAACGATCACCCCCTATTTAGGCTACAAGCAAGTACCTTTTGCATGACGACTGCTACTTAGAGGCCGGCAAAGTTACTGTACTACTCAAGTTACTTGAGGGTTATATTGCACAGGGCCGCAAGGTCTTAGTCTTCTCTCAAGTGCATTTCTTTTTTCAATGACCTTATCTCGGTATCTAATATTTTGGGCTGCAGTTCACACAAATCCTTGATATCGTCAAAGCAGTGCTAAAGAAGCAAGACATCAATTACCTTATCCTGACCGGCTCTACCCCTGTGGACGTCCGCCAGTCTCTTGTGGACCAATTCTCTCAAGACGAAAGTATGAGTCTACCTGTGTTTCTGCTTTCTACGAAAGCGGGTGGCATGGGACTCAATCTCACCGGTTGGTAACAATGGCAACATATCTCGCCATGCGCTAATAATCGATGTTTAGCTGCCAGTGCTGTCATATTATTCGATCAGGACTTCAATCCGCACAACGATAAGCAGGCCCAAGATCGCGCATACAGAATCGGTCAAAAACGTGACGTCGACGTCGTGCGACTGATAACCAAGGGAACGATCGAAGAGGACATGTTAAAATTAGGCCAGACAAAACTCGCCTTGGACGATGCTGTCGCTGGGGACACAGAGGAGAGTGGTACGACAGGCGAAAGTGCGCCCGAGAGAGAGATGAAGACATCTTTGATGAACGTTCTGAGGAAACAGCTCGAGCAGCAGAATGGTGAAGATGCCACGATTGCCCCCGCAGTCGAGACAAATGCTGAAGCAAGAATTGTTGAAGTAGAAATGGCCGATGGAACGGTGGCGAGTACATAGAGACAACCTTTTCGTTTCAATCTTTCTGCGCATGGGCCTTGAGGACTCGCAATTGTACATACTCATCACGCAGATATATATCGATTCATGGAAAGACAGACAGCCCTCGTACAAGGCGGTCGATGCTAGCACGGAAGTACTCATTGTCTATGCCTCGCTCTCGTGAATCCATAGTCATCAAGGGATTTCTCACGACGTATTCAAGGAAAGGTCCAATATAGATTTGACGAAGAATGAAGCGAAGCGAGTCCCCAGCTGGATCCCCCAACATTACGAATTTATAGCCAGAGGCTGTTTCGTAGACGTGAAGTTTGTATGCGGATGTCCTGTAGTTTATAAACTGTTCGTTTTCTCTGAAAGATTCATGAACTAAGGCAACGCGATTCATAAAAATGAGACATACCTGCCAGATAATTTCCTGACCATATTTCGGAGAGATAGAATCACCCCATACACCAACTTCGCTTCCTCATCGAAAGGGAGGCCAGTAGACGTTTGTCCCGGTTGAGATCCTCCCTGTAGCTCGGCCCCAGGTGCCAGATCCTCGTTGACGGCGATGACTACGCCGGAGCTGGGGGTGAAGGAATCGCGTGGTGCCTCATTATTGCCCATGGCATTTCCAATGGTTGGAGCAACGACGCGTGAAACACCAGGAAGAATGCCTCCTCCTTCTACTGCCGGCTTAGGTCGTCTAGTCCGATTCCAATCTTGATAATATACACAATTACAATGTCTAGCGAAAGATCGACTATCAGCATACATTTGTCTGATGAAATTGCACCATGTCGCACCGGTCGTAGATGTAAAGACTATGAATAGTCATTGGAGTTGTCCTACTCTTTTGCAGCAGGTAAGTATCATGTATGTTACCAGCAACGCGAATGCCATACTTACTGTAGGCCGAACAAGACGATGTGCAGATCAAAGGTGGTTCGGCGCTAGGTCGGTGCCCGGAACGCCAAAGTGGCGTCGCAGTGCGGGCTTTGTTTTTTCTGACACCATCTCTTAGTTCTCGAGCTCTCTGTGCTCTGCACTCTGGAATAATCTTCTATGCCTATCAACATCGGGGATCGATGTGAAGGATGCTCGAAGCATCCATTTCAACCCTTCCACACTAACCCGCGTACCGACAATGGCACTGAGAGATGCGAGAGCTGCCTTCCGGATGATCATACCCTCCAACGGTGCAAGACTTGCCACATAGTCAGATATTGCGTAAGCAACTCTTCTCGCATTTTCTCCGTGTCGTTTGTATAGCAATATATTTCCAAGTCCAGGAAATGCCAAAAGTCGCACTGGCCCGCTCACAAGCGCGCTTGCAAGGATACGGCCAAGTCGCTCGCGGACATTAACCGTATGCCATGGCAAATGGCAGAAAGGGCAAAGACGCATCGAAGATGGTCCGAGAAACACGCTGGATTAATTATGCAAGCAGCCGCACAAGCCATGAAATTGTGGGAGAGCACAGACTTAGTAGGTGCGCGATCGTATCAAATGGACGTGGTCGGCCACTCAATACAAGCTCCTTGCAGCGAGTGATGTCTTTTTGGTGTTTCTGGACGTCGATGAATACGTTGAATCGAATCAAGAACGGAAAATAATGTTCCTCCGCACGATCAAGGAAGCCAAATGTGTGCCCATTGCCGAAGTCCATGCTATGTATGATGGCGTTTTCAAGAAGATACAAGCCTCAGCAATCGATGGTTCGTTGTCGGGCCACGATGCGTTAGAGGCTGCTCTTAGTCACCGGTCTGGACTCCTGCGCATGGTGATTATCGACGAATGCCCTTTCGGCCTGCGCACTCCCTTCTTCGACATGATGCCCGCAGATATCGATGGACAGTCTTTCCACCTGGCGCGCGATCAGCTGCCCGCAGATGGTGATTGGTTGAGGCTTTTTAGGGAGCAAGTGGCATTGGACGACAATGCTTGGAAAACAGCTGCCAGGCAAGAGGCATTTCACCGATGGATCGACAAAGAGCAGGTTCATGCCATCAATGCTAGCCTTCATGCTATGAATCTCAGGAAAGAACCTAATCGCACTGGTCAGCACATGTATTTTCATTGCTCAAAACTTTACATTAATGATCATTCTTAGATACTGATGTATTCGTCATTTCACTCAACTGCCGCGAGGAAGTCATCTCAGCAGCTGGCCAAATATCCACTTTCGTCCATACTGTGCGTAAAGCGTACGCTGTTCCCGCAGAAGAAGTGGACAACAAGTATGCCATTGCACTCGAGTCATTTGCGGGCGCATCTCCCCGCAAAGCCGGAGAGCGGCATCTGCGAATGCTGATAGTCGATGACAATTCCGGCCACAACAACCAGATGTTCGTTTCCCCTAGTCTGTATGCCATTCCCTCCGACAGGGTCATACCCTCATTCGATCCCGAATGGCTCTCGATTCTCAAAGAGAATGCGCGGTCTTGATTGGAAGCATGTTCTGATTTGCACACCTTTCTTTGATCGCAGCTCAACTTTCACACCATTTATGCGCGACATGATAGGCCTCCTCAAATGTTTGGCTGGCCATGGCAGAAGACGGCTTCCCTGAGCCTTAGGCATTTGTCCATAGTCTACCACGTCGAGAATGCTATCGCTTGGGGGAAAAATACTGCTCATAACTCTAGCTATATTTTTTGTGAACTCTGTCTGAACTGTGCGACAACTACTGCCATTCGAAAGGACTCAAAATGTGACATCCAGGCAACACATGAATAGTTCACTACACAGGCTGTCTTGATTTCTGCTGGAGGGTCTAACAGGGTCTATCAAGGTCTATGTCGCTGGCTCATGAAACCAAACTCTCATGTCATTGCTGAATTACTTTGTGCCGCAAAAAGTACGATGAGAGGCATGCATTCAATCAAAATTCTGGCAGAGAAAATCTACATACAACATACAAGACGTGATACTACCTTGACCCCCGACACCGTATGCCAGTCAACGAATCGAGATCTTGTTCTATATCGAGTTTCTGCCCCTAAACCGGACCAAGCTTGTCCATCGGTTCTGATTATTGCGGCTGAAAATGTTTGACTGGACTTATCGCATAAGAATCAACGCCAGCTTCGTTAATCTCGTCCCGCTGGCGGGTCTACCAAGACAAATCTTTGAACCGGATATAGGACCCCTCAGACCCTTTCCACGGGGTCCTCTCATATAATGGACAGGTTCGTTTGGCTTCCAATGTGGTCGTTCTTGCAATGGATTTGTGGTCGATACCTCCGCCACATTTCATCCAGTTGGCGAAGATACACCGTTCGTAGCCTTCACTTTCACGTATTTGAAGATGTGGCTGTTCAATAAAATTAAATCCGAGAACTGATGCCCAGCACTAGATTTGAAAAGTCAAACGCGAGCATATCATTGTCTAACAGCTGCAATGGCATCAACAATGTCCCCGAACCCTAGGAAGATATGCCATGATAGGATGCATCCTGGCAAGTCTGCATTTTACCCAATAACTGTCGTGGCCCGATATCGGAAGTACAAATGCTTCGTCCAGCGCATCAAAAACCAATGCCACGGCACCTGCCAATCAACACTATTTTCCATCTACAAACCACAAACACTTAATTGAATGGCCCCGGACCGTCATCGCAGCACAGCCAAGCCCAATCTGGTGGCTTGACATCAAAATATGGTCGCGCCCGGCCATGGTGGGATCTACATGCATACGGTCAAATCATTGTAACAAGCCTCATATTGAACCGCTTGCATTGGCAAATACGCGTATTTTACTGCGATGTGCATATACATCATACACGTTGAATACTGAGCCAGAAAAAATATATCTGGGCCAACTTCCCTTCGCAAGGCTTGGCGTGCACCTCTCGAACAGCTGTCTCTTGGTATCTCTCGGTGGCCGCATTGATTAATTTGAACGGCTGCTCGTAATCGGACGAACTCAACAGTTCAAGACCTGCAGCGAACCTAGGCTCGGATAATGCGGGCTTCTATCGTCTCTGCTTCGTGCAGATTATCGGCCAGCAATCGCCATGATCCCCTCGAACTGCTCATGTCTCCCCAAAAGAGCACCTTGCGGACCGCAAGGTTCTCCATCAAACGCTCAGGTCTAGAAACTGTGATGGAGTTGCGTGAAGGCTTGGCAGGCTGTATCCCCACCGAGTCACCGTAATAATTATTTTTCAGGATGGGCAGAGCAAATTGGGACAGTGTGCTGCATTTGGACAATGCAATCCAGGTGGCTACCCTGGCACCAATGCGCTCGCAATCGGGAAATTGACCCGGGCCTTGGCAGCTGGGCGACTGGAGGCGCCTGAAGCAGCTTCTTCTCCCGAATTTTTAACCGCCTCGAATTCATGGCCCGCTCGAGTCTGCGGTTACCCATTACAATGTGCTATCTGCCGTTAGCCTCATCATTTTGAAAAATATCTTACCAGCCTGGGTGCGGTAGCAAGTAGCCAGAAGCAAGGATATATATGCATCAGACCATCGGCGAGTTCTCCTGCGACGTCGTCAGTTGCCTGTTCATACTGAAGGCTTCTGCGAATATTTACAGAGCTGTAAGCGCTGTCAGAGCGCTGTCTGGTTCATGGGCCGTCAGAAAGTCCACAAATGATTGAAACGAACCTTTGGAATTAGAAAGCTTCCTTGGTACAACCAACCTCGTCGGCACCTCCCCAATATCATAAGGGACGTGACCAGTCATAGTCATGCCCAGCTGATCTTGGCTATCGCCTAGCGAACGTTGACGTGCCTGCAATTCTCACAACGAAAGGATGTTGCTGCCAAGGAGAAACCTTAACAGTAGGATCAGCGCTGGAACAGCCGTGCTGAAGCCTCAGTGAGTGGCTCTCTGCGACGTCGTCTATTCGTCTACTGAACTCTGCAACCAGTCTCCATTTTGTTCGCCAGCATGCCTCACGTTATCTGGAAATCTAGCGCATTCGACATCTACCAAGTTCGTGCCAGCTTATAGTCACCTAAGAGTGTTCTTCCTGGATTTCTCACAACATCAAGAATGTTGTTGTTGGCACAGAAGCTGCACGAGCGAGGAGAAAATTTAGGCGGCACAGAGCTGGTGAGTTTCCATGCAGTTTGTTGTTTCTTTGGATTTACCTCTACAAGCAGCCACAGGATGATAGAAAGTTGGCACCTCGCCAGCCCTTCTGCGCCCAGGAAATGGTCTGAAATGCTGGTTGGTCATTCCCCGTGGAAATACCTAAAGTATGCCGTTGCTCGTTCGCCTTTTCCTACCGGTCCACGGGCTCGAATGTTCACCAAACCACTGTGCAAGCCAGCGTCTGGCCCAGTGTCCACGTTTCCAACATCCCGACGGTACCACAGCTATGCTGTGATGCTGCATCATCATGATCCTCAAGCTCGTCAGCCCAATCCGATTCTGCCAAACGCACCATAGACACGCCCAATCCCGCCACGCCGCCAGGTTCCTGCCATATCCCAGTCGACTGAAGATCCAATGGGGACCGTCTGGCATGCACATGGTGTGCCGTTGAAATTCACTCAGGGCTTCTGGCATTTGCAATCGTCAAATCGGTTTAGAGCTGGCAGAGCGCATCTCGGGTTCGCGCCCAAAAGGGTCTGGGACAAGCTGCCTAGTATTCGCGCCCCCAAATGGCCAGATGGAAACTCCTGCCAGCACAAAAGACCGTGATTCGTAGGTTTGAGGCGAGGGAGCATAGATCTGGGAGGATCTAGGACAGGCACAGGCAGGCACAAGCTGGCATACTACGGAAGCAGACGGGCGCGAACAGGTAGTACTTCCGACTCTCCGCGTTGGCCCAACTTGTTCTTCTACTTTACGCTTTACGAACGCAAATGGACAGCCGCGCGAGCTGTGATTTGACATAGGGCACCACATCTCTGATTGCTCTTGAATGTCTATGATGAACAGGCTATGTCCGAAAGCGCCTCTGCACCCTCTTTTGAAGCCTCTCATTCTGCAACGCCCACACCCATTGACCCCATTCGCTCGAATCATCTGTAGCCGTCAATCTCATTCTTGAATGCGCGTGTATGCGGTACACCGCACGCCATATTCTCGCCTGTCTTCGCTATCACAGATAACACAGAGGAGCTCCTCCGTGCCCCTATCGTCCTCCGAATCAACCGGACGCGTCGTCCGCTCTGGCACGCCCCCTTCACTCCTCACGCATCCAACGATGTCAACCGCCTGGCATTTGCTCCTACAGGGGTTAAACGCAGGCCCCCGGAACCCAGTGCACCCTTGGCAGCAGTTCTAAGCCAGATCGTTCAGGTGTATCTAAACGACGATCTCTAGAGATAACCCTACCATTCCGACTTCTTTACGGCCGGGTGTGGCTGCGCTGCTATGCGCACCCGTATGTCCAAGAACGTGATCAAGAGCTCGACGGTACAGTTACGGCGACCCATCTAGGCTACGAAGTGCCGGCGAGGGGGCTCAAAAAGCACAAGTTCGCTCCAAAGGCCGGCATGATCAGGACGAGTTTTGGAAGTACGGAAGCCCTCGGAAGGCAATTTTGGTATTGGAACTTGGTGTATATACGCAAGTCTTCGACCCCGTTTCTCGGCATTAGGGCTTTTTGCGCGGCGAACCCTCACCACGATTGTCGCCTATGAAAGATATGCGCTTCAGTTCTATCGCTATGACCGACTTACATTGAGTAGTCGATGTATGGGCGCCGCTCTGCATACAAAAGCTCTATCCCCTGATTTTATGGGCGCCGCTCTGCCAATTCAAAAGTCTTATCCCTGCCGAACCCGTTCAAGGCTCCTCTGGGCAAGGCCTCAGTGGGCGCCGCTCTGACAATCAATGGTTATCCCAGATGAATTCATCCAGGGTTCCTCTAGGCAAGCCGTCAAAGATCAATCCATCCCAAAATCAGAGCGCCTATCGGATCAGCAGCGTCTAAATGCAAGGCTCTTGTATATATATACGCAGCTCATACATCGCACACCGATCAATTTCTCCTGCACCCTCACCCCACTCCATCATGTTCGCGGACACCGAAACCGATACGCACACCATGGGGCACTGCCGGATCCGGCTGAGGGATATAAACGGCAACGCGGTGGGGTCTGCGAACACGGGTGGCACCACGCCCATTGCGGTGATGAGCGCGAACACTACGTCAAACGTGGTGAGTTTATCGCACTCGAGGCACCCACTCTCGCATCGCGCTTATAAGTTACCTCTTCTCAGTGGTTTGGACTCAGGCTCTCCGAGAAGGGTGTGCAGCCTGAACAATGGAATCTGGGCCTGTGCACTTGGGCACCAGGGGACCCGGTGCCGGTCGGGAAGTCAGTTGCATTCATTTCCATGAACCATGCATTGAAAGCTAATTATTATCTGGTAAATTAGGACGTGTGACAGTTGCATCCCTGTCAGGCTCCTTGAAGATGGCAGCAATCGACTGGTACCCGACCCATCTGGGACCCCCATCGTTTGGAACATCATCCAAGCCACAGCAACGAAACCAGGAGCCGAAAACGTCATGTGAGTCGAATTCATTCTCTTGTGTGGCGCATTTGACAATTGAAAATTTATCGTGGCAACAGCATCCAGAACTCTGACGGTGGAGGCTATCTCAACGTCGCAAGCGAGGCAGGAAGGGCGTCAGTAGGGACTCCGGTAATTGATGCTATTCGCGAGCCAGGACGGAATATCTTATCTTTTGATGCCAGGTGACTGTCTCGACGGCCACGCCTACAGTGTGGATGGTTGAAAGGGCGACAAACGAGTTCAAAATAGCTGGGTGCACTGTGCAGTGATTCTGCGAAATCATATCGCGCCAGGGAATGTCACGAAATGCGAACGAAGTTACGTAGGATACGGTTGAATTTGAAGCTGCCAAATGTGCACATTGTTTTGTGATATTGTTACTCAGAATTTCGCATTTTGACCAAGGTATCTTCGTCGACACTGGGCCCCAGCAGCGCGCGAGAAATTCCAGGTTGCTCGAGAGCGGAAGCTGCATGGATCGTGATGATGTCAGCGGGGGGATCGCCAGGGGCAGGGCGAGCCTTCCCACAGTCGCGGTCACAAGAAGGTTGGCCCGCGGCTCGTGATCGCTGCGCGAGGCGAGGCGATGCGCCGCCCATTTAAGTCCTCACCCAGGAACACCGTGACGCCCGTCCTACCACACACTTACCTCACCTCCCACTCTCACCACTCCCACTCCCACCACCACCACCACCGTAAAGCAGCATGTCCGCCCGCGGCGTGGCCCTCCTCAACGCAAGCGCCTCCTCGCTCGTCTTCGCGCTGCAGCTCTTCTTCCCGCGCCGGTTCTACGCCTCGCACGCGGCCGCGGCCGTCTCTGAGTGGACCGGCTGGGTGCGCTCCTGCATCAACATTCCCGCATGCTGACGACTTACCATGAACGAAATGGGGCAGACGCACGTCGTGCTCGAGCCGAGCAACAGCCCCGCGCACGCGATAATCTGCGCGTTCCAGTGCGCGATGCTCGTGCCCGTCTGGATAGCCGCGACCAGCACGCGCAAGGAGGCGCACGCCTGCCTCGGTGCGCCCCTCCCCCTCCCTACCTCATTCCACTGGTGTGCGAAACTGACATGAAGCGTGTGCAGCGCTGATGGAAATCCTGTTCGCAGCGGCGAGCCTCGTCTCGCTGACGCCGCTGTTCCCGGACGAGTTCAAGAGCTCCGTCGCGCTCGTAGGCGCGCTGCCGAACCTGGCGTTCGGGCTGGCGATCTGCTGGACGGGCGGCATTGGGGTGCGCGACTTTGTGGGGCTGTTCAGCGAGGGTGACAAACGAGCGAAGAAGAGAGAATGAGACTGCAAATCACCAGGAGCGACCCGACGAATATGAGAGCTACATGCAGCTGGGTCGGTTGGTGTTAGCTTGATGATTTTCAATGCACACGACTGTTATGCAAGAATATGATTGTGGTAATACATCAATTGGGTTCTGCGGCGAGTACATTACATCCCCTTATGATCGTGATAGTAGATTAGTTCATGCCCAATGTGTTCTGCAGCGCACGGGTCAGCAACAGATCCTATAGATGGCAGCACAGAAACTGACCTTGGCCTTGCCCAAGAGCGACTCGTCATTGTTGTTCGAGTTGCCACTGATGGTGTCGCCCGCCTTCTGCGAGGTGGACTTCTCGCCCTGGGGCTGGAGGGTGGACGCAACCGAGTCGGTGGTGCCCTTGAGCGAGTCACCGACGTGCTCGGTGGTCGACTTCTGGGAATCGGGCTTGGGAGACGTGAGCACATCGACCAAAGGGAGGCTGCGTGCAGCGCACCTTGAGGGCAGACTCGGCCTTGTCACCGAAACCTTGGCGCATAGAGTCGGACATGTTGGTATGAAGAGTGGTTGGTTGGTTGTGTGTGAGAGTGGGTGGTTTGTTTGAGATGCTGATATGTGTCCGCTTGGTGGTCTTTTATACAGTCGCGCGGAGCCGCTGACGCTCCTCGGCGCGTCATTAGCTCTCCACCAATGTCACGTGATTTGGCGTCGCATCGGTCGCGCGACGTCAACCAGTGCATCATCGCCAGCATCCGCAGGGCACCAGCGGCGGCGCCAGAGCCTAGTTGTCGCTGGATGAAGCGCTGTGTCTCCATCCAGTGGTTGGCCCGCGTGGATTTAGCTTACTGCGCATCAGGTGTTCGACTGCTAGGGTATCCCGGTTCTCGTCTTGGCAAGTTCTGTGGGAACAGGCGTGCCCTATCCTGGCACATGATCTGTTGAACCTGTTGTTCGGAGCTTCCTTGCGTGCTGCGAATAACTTCTGGCCCTGATTGTGACGTCCAAGTGCAAGCGCCATTCAGAGACGATGACGACGGATAGAGGAGAGTTGCGTCGTTCATCATCGATGGATCATTAGCCATAAAGTAGGGTGCTGTGATAAACCTTCAGTAAGTGCTCTATGAGAAGACAAAGAAGGACCCACAAGGAAACGCACCCAGTTAATTGACCTCACACGCGAGGTGGCTCAGTCTCCAGCGGCCCCTTGGCAGGAAAGCATACTGCAGTACTTGGCAGGGCTCTTGAAGCTTGAGCTCTCGAGGGTGATCAAGTGGGTCACCATATGCATATGCCTCGTCGGCTGAATGTGGACGACGCATTCTCGACGCGTCAAGTGAGCCAGGTAGCCACCCGAAATCCCCGACAGAAGTATCGCGTAAATTACGGACGAGCAAAGGACCAAAACGCCTGCGATCAATGCGAAACATTTTAGGAATGATATACAATAGGATAGTCGTAGCTCACAGATTTGCATGTGTGCTCTCATTTAGGAAATTGAACTTAATCCCCAGAAGAACCAACTCTGTCTCATAACCCCGCCCGATTCCAGCCAAGTGTATTGAGATGGTCAATGCAACCGCGACGATACGTACACGCCACTATCTCAAAAGGTGTCGATGAGAAGATAAGATGAGTCACTCGTATCTGCTACTCGCCATACACGTGGGCGTGCGCGACGGGGAAAGCGCGATGCGCGCTTTGGGCGACGTGTCTTGGCAGAGTACACTTGCTCCCGTTGGAGCAGATCGCATCGCGGATAGGCGCCAGGATAGTTGGAAATGGTAGGACGTGGAGTAAGGGGGGTATGCCAGAATGGACGACGCGTCCGGTTGATTCGGAGGGCGGGGGCCAGTGTCATTTGCAATAGTGCAGAACAGGCGACCGCATGGTGTGCACTGTATAATGTATGACCTATATGCGCATGAAAACACGACATGACGTCTTCAGACGTTTCGCGCGGATGGGGATGAGCGTGGAGGTTGTAACTTATGGGCGTTGCAGATGCTTCAGGGCAGACAGGCACCAGATTCAGGCGTGGTCTGTCCGTCATGAAGAGGCAGTTGGAGATATCGTGTCATATGTCAAGCTTGTCAGGTTCCAGCTCTTTGGGGGGTTGTGATAAGCTCCAGTCCAGATCTGTTCAAGGTACGGCGGTGAGGGTGACGATCAAGTGACGGTCGGCATTTTACTGGACAAACATTGACGTAAGCCTGTCACGTGCGGACCAATAATCGCGTCGCGTCTTTGCTTCTCGTACTTGGTAACAGCTATGTCCATCTGTGATGGTTAGCTGTGTTGCTGTAACTGATTAATATGGCTTAATATTGATTTGAAGTGGGTTACCGAGTCCGAACCTCTGGGAAAACACAAACCTCTGATCATGAATACCAGTGACTTTACAACATTTGGTAGTTTTGAATATAGCGATGACCTATGCAACCTCGTTCATGTTTCATAGCCTTTCCTGGCGTTGTAGAGCCTTGCAAAATCACTGGACAGTGCAATTGTCTAATTTAAACTCATTGGTCGCTCTTTCAACCATCCACTCTGTAGGCGTGTCCTTTGTGACGATCAACTAGCACCAAAAAATAAGATCTTTCGTCATGAATCGTGAATAAAGTAGATTACCGGAGTGCTGTCTGCCTGACTTGCGACGTTGAGGTAGCCTCCACCGTCAGAGTCCTGAAAGCTGTTTTGACAATGAATAGGCAATTCTCACACACGCTGCACAAGAGAAGGGATTTAATTCACATGACATGTTCAGCCCCTGGTTTGGTTGGTGTCGATTGGACGATGTTCCAGACGATGGGGGTCCCCGATGGATCCGGGACTAGTCGATTGCTGCCATCTTGAAGGAGCGTAACCGGAACGCAACTATCGCACGTCCTAATTTAACAGACAATACTTAGCCTTCAACACACCGTTCAAGAAAATGAATCAAACTCACTTCCCGACCGGTACTGGATCCCCTGGTGCCCGAGTACACAGGCCTAAATTCCATTGTTCGGGAAGCACGCCCTTATCAGATACCTTGAGTCCGAACCACTAAAGAGAAGAGGTAAGCCACATACGCACAATGTGAGAACGGGTGTTTCGAGTGCAATAATCTCACCACGTTCGACGTCGCGTTTGCGCTCATCACTGCAATGGGCGTCGCGGCACTCGGATTTGCGGATCCTACTGGGTTGCCGGATATATCCTCGAGTCGGATCCGGCAGTGCCCCATGCTGTGGCGATCGGCTTCGAGTTCGGGGTCCATGGATATGATGAAGTGATGGCGATAGTGCAGGGGAAATTGGCAGGTGTGTGCAATGCATGGGCTGGGCTTATATGCGCAAAGCCTCACGGTTAGATGCTGCTGGTGCGGATATGCACCTGATGCTCGAATGAGCTAGGTATCGAGATCTTGCCTAGAGAAACCCTGGATAGGTCGGGCGGAGATAAGGCTTTTGAATTGGTAGAGCGGCGCCCATCAATCCAGGGGATAGAGATTTGGATGCAGAGCGGCGCCCATAAATTGACTACTCAATGTAAGTCGCTCATAGAGATAGAGCTGAAGCCCACATCCTTCGTGGGCGGCAATAATGGGGGAGTTCAGTAGCCAGTGGTTCGCCGCCGCAAAGCCCTGATGCCGGGAAACGGGGTCGAGGCCGACGCATATACACTAACAGTTCCGATACCAGGTCTTTCATACTTCCCAAACTCGTCCCAATCATGTCCAGATTTCGTCAACCACTGCATCATCGCCGGCATCCGCAGGGCGCCAGCGTCGGCGCCAGAGCCTAGTTGTCGCTGGATGCAGCGACCCACAAGGAACGCACCCAGTGATTTGATGTCTCACGCGAGGAAATTTCCAGTGGCCCTTCCGGAAGAAAAGCACGCTGCTGTACTTGGCAGAGCTCTTGCAGCTCGAGCTCTCGAGGATGATGAAGTGGGTCACCATAAGCTTCGCCGGCTGAAAGTAGATGACGCATTCTCAACGCGTCAAATGAGCCAGATAGCCACCCAAAATCCCCGACAGGAATATCGCGCAAATTGCGTGCGAGCAGAGGACTGAAATGCCTGCGATGGCTTTTAGCAACGATATGCTATAGTATCGCTCGCAGCTCACAGTTTTGCACGTGTTCTCTCATTCAGGATAGCGAGTTCGATTCCCAGAAGAAGCAATTCCGTCTCGTAACCCCGGCAGTAGGCTAGCTAAGGGCATGAAGCCCACCCAGGCCACCAATGCAATCGCGACGATACGCGCACACCACTATTTCAAAAGGCGCCGATAAGAAGATAAGATGAGTCCTCATATCTGCTGCTCGCCATGGAGAGCGTGCACGACAGGGAAAACAGAGACATGTTCGCACTTAGCAACTATATCTGAGTGCACGCCACTTCCGCCTGACTCTGTTCTGCCTTAGGAATAGTAAATCTAGCTCCTATTGGAGCAGCTCGCATCGCGGATAGGCGCCAGGATAGTTGGAAATGGTGGGACGTGGAGCAAGGGGGGTATGCCAGAATGGACGGCGCGTCCGGTTGATTCGGAGGCCTCCTCTGTCATTTGCGATAGCGCAGGACAGGCGACCGCATGGTGTGCAGTGATCACCTATATGCATGCGCGTACAAGCACGACATGATGTCTGGAGACGTTTTGGAGCGGATGGGGTTGTGGAGGATCGTGGGCGTTGCAAATTCAGCAGCAGTTGCTTCAGGGCAGACATGTACGGGAACTAGACGTGGTCTGTCTTTCATAGTCGTCATCGAGTGGCAGTTGGAGATATAGTGCCATGTGTCAAGCTTGTCAGGTCCAGCTCTTTGCGGGGTTGTGATAGTGTCTAGTATAGATCTGTTCAACTTCAAGGTACGGTCGGCATTTTACTGGACAAACACTGACGTAAGCCTGTCACGTGCGGACCAATGATTGCGTCGCGTCTTCGTACTCGGTAACAGCAAGTAACAGCTATGTCTATCCGTTATGGCTGGCCGTGATGCTGTAACTGATTAATATGCCTTAATGTCGATGAAGTGGGATACCGACTCCCGAGTCCCGAACCTCAGTGATTACACGAACTTCTGAGTAATAGTAACATGATAAAACATTTTGGTAATTTCGGATTTGTGACCTCGTTCATAATTTCGTAACATTCCCTGGCGTAATACAACTTTGCAGAATCACTGGACGGTGCACCCCTCCAATTTAAACTCATTGGTCGCCCTTTCTACCATCCACTCTGTAGGTGTATCCTTTGTGACGATCAACTGGCACTAACAAATCAGATCTTCTGTTATGAATCGCGAATAACATAAATTACCGGGGTGCTTCCTGCCTGACTTGCGACATTGAGATATCCTCCACCGTCAGAGTCTTGAAAGCTGTTTCGACAATGAATAGTTAATTCTCAAACGCGCCATACAAAAGAACTTTCAACTTACATAACATGTTCGGCCCCTGGTTTGCTTGGCGTCGATTGGACGATGTTCCAGACGACGGGAGTCCCTGATGGATCCGGGACCAGCTGATTACTGCCATCTTGAAGGAGCGTAACGGGGATGCAGCTATCGCACGTCCTACCAGACAATGTTCAGTTTTCAACACGCTGTTCAGGAAAATGAATTCAACTCACTTCCCGACAGGTACTGGATCCCCTGATGCCCGAGTACATAGGCCTAAATTCCATTGTTCAGGGAGCACACCCTTATCAGAGACCTTGAGTCCGAACCACTAAGAAGAAAAGGTGTTTCATGTGAGTACGACGGGAGAGTGAGTGTCTCGAGCGCAAAAATCCCACCACGTTCGACGTCGCGTTTGCGCTCATCACTGCAATGGGCGTCGCGACATTTGGGTTCGCGGATCCTACTGGATTGCCGGATATGTCCTCGAGGCGAATCCGGCAGTGCCCCATGCTGTGGCGATCGGCTTCGAGTTCGGGGTCCATGGATATGATGTAGTGATGGCGAGATTGTAGGAGATAAGTGTTGGTGTGTGCAATGCATGGGCTGGACTTATATACGCAAAGCCTCACGATTAGATGCTGCTGGTGCGTATGCACCCTGTTCCTCGGATAAGCTGAGCTTTGAGGTCTTGCCCAGAGGAACCCTAGATAGATTTATCAGGGAGAAGACGTTTGAATTGGCAGAGCGGCGCCCATCAGTCCAAGTGGCAGAACTTCTATATGCAGAGCGGCGCCCATCCATTGACTACTCAATGTAGGTCGGTCATAGCGGTGGATCTGTGGCGCACATCCTTCATGGGCGATAAAAAGGGGGGAGTCCGATAGCCAGTAGTTCGCCGCCGAAAAAGCCCTGATTCCGAGAAACGAGGCCGAGGCACCAAGAGTCCCGATACCAGACCCGCCTCCCAGCCTTCCGTAGTTCCTAGACTCATCTTAATCAAGCTCAAACTGCAATCAAACCTCTCGTCGAAACTTGGTAGCCTAAAGTGCGGTGGGAGATTGCTGTGTGGCAGTGGTGCCTGGCCCAGATCCAACCTGACTGCCCTCTGACATGAGCAGCAGGAAGTCACCTACAGCCGCGTCAGTATTAAAATTTGTGGGATATATATTGAGGTGATCACTGTAGCAAGCTGTAGCCGTACGTCGTCGTATACGGTGGCCGTAACCGTAACCGACTATAAAAGTACGGCTAAGAAGTCGGGATGGTAGGTCTCAGAGACCGTCATTCGAGCACTTCAACGGGTCTGGGATCGACTATCTCTTTTAGACCAGCTGCCGAGAGTACAACGGGTCTCAAAAAAATGCTTTATGACCCCCCACAGGGCAGATGTCAGGCGGTTGGCAATAGTCGAATGCGTGAGGAGTGAAGACAGGGGGCGGCGTGCTAGAGCAGACGACGCGTCCGGTTGATTCGGAGAGCGATGGAGGTATCTGGAGCTCCCCTGCTACACTCGCGATATGGAACAGTCGACCGCATGGTGTACAGTGGGCCGGTTAGATGTGCATGCAAACACGTCGTCGACGTTTACAGACAATTTGGAGCGGATGGGGGTGTTTGGGGTCCAATGGTCGCAGAAGGAGGGGCTTCAAGAAAGTGCAGACGGAGAACCGGGCGTAATTGAGCGAGTCCTGTTCAACATAGTTATCAAGAAGCAGTTGAAGATCATTTGTCAAGTTGCAGCTCGTTCGTGCGGGTGTTCGTCCCCGTCCGTGAAGTACAAGTTCAAGCGCAAGCTGCGCAAATCGGGAGCAATACTTACCACTTCACTTGTTTGCCTCCGTCTGCTCCCGTTTACCAGTCAATGTCTGTCCAAGATCCTCCCAGCCGCCCAAACCTTTTCTTTTGTGCTTGGAGCAGCTTCCGTTTGCAGAATATTAGGCAGCTCGCCTTAGAACCTTGAAGTGAACTTGAGGGGCGTTTCAATGGCCCAAAGCAGATTCCACGTTTTCAGATAGGTGTTGCCAGGCCCAGAGGGGACCCCAGCGGCTAACTTACATGTGCATGGCAGAAGATGGCAGACGGTCTCCATTTGCCGCCCAGGCAGTCCGGATACGACAGGAGCCTAGCGACATGGCGGAAGTGGCCATATCTGTAATGCGTCTTTCTTCCGCAGTGGGACGGAATGGGGTTGACTGGCTCAAGGACGATCAATGACGGGCTACTAATGCAAGCTATGGTGCTGTTCAGATTATGGTGCCTCTGGATGCCATCGTGTGGGTCCGCATGCATATCTCCCGGATGTGACTCGCGTCTTTGGCAAACCAAAACGCACCCATCTCGAGCGCGGACGCAAGCGCGTTGCGTACAGCAAATTGATGGAATGGATGAACTTTCTATCGACGGTCATGGGAGCCACACGTATCCTGGTCTTCTAGCCGGGATAAGACTCTCCGGTGTCAGCGGCGAGTGGATCATGAGGCGGCTCTAGTTGCTGTAGAGCACCGACTATTCAGCGCACGATCTTGCCCCAGTAACTTCTGGCTTGTCACAGCAAGATAACGCTATCCCTCGTGGCATGACAGCTCCACTTGAAGTATTTGGTGCGCTCCTTGGAGTGACGCCACTAAAGAACAGTGTCATATACGATCCACCGGCTGGTCCTCGTTTGCCAGTTGCAGGGATCTCTCGCCAATCCAGCTGGTGAGTTGCTCTTCTTATCACTCGTCAGAATCAGCCCGAAAGTTGATGTGGGTCACAGCCTCATGGCTTTAGACAACCTTCTCCGCTATACTTCATTTTTCGGCCATTTCGCATAAATTTTTCGGTTGAAATCCGCAGGTGCACGATACGTGGTTCAGTGCCTTGATAGACGGCCAAACAACGCAGTCGTGCGACTCCCTAGAATCTGACAGGTCGCCGCTATGTATTAATGGCATTGTGATGAGTCGCGTTCGTCAGCCGCAGCATGCAGTGTAATGTGGGAATTAATATTCCCGTCGTTTAAAAGTGCAACACTCTTATTTGACTTACTCACTGCAAGTTCGCAACGCTTGTGACTCTAGGCTGCTGATCAACTGAAGCTGTGGTGGCATATGTCATTCACAAATTTCAAAAATATTGGCCTCTCTGCCTTGTCGGCGACCCTTTCGACCCTCGCAATCGTCCATATCACCTCTAGGCAACAATTGGTTCTAGAAAAATGGTTGCCGTCTTTGCATTGGATTGCTGTAGTGGTTTTTGAATTGGCCAGGCAGTGTTGGGCAATCTGTGCGTCCAGCCCTTCACGCACGAACGACGCGCCGAAATCGATTGGTTGGGATATTATCATGGGAGGGCTTCTTGCAACACAGCACACATTGGAGCTATGGTGCGCACACTACCTACTCTTTTTTTTTTTCAGCCGGACTAAAATTCAGAGACAGGTCATTCTTGAAGCTGCCCAGCACGATGGCCATAATGGTGCCTCTGCTCCCGTTAAACCTTGGACTACTCTCCTTCTACTCGCCATCAGCTTCAGCAAGTGCACGCGTGAGCGTTGCAATACTACTCCTACTGAACGGCCTCGGTATCACCACCGTTGGCAAGCAGGATCGCATGTGCGTTCTGTTTGCTCTCGGGGCAGTCGCAATAGGCGCGGTTTTGAACCGTTTAGCTGGGAAGCGCTCATCCACATCGTACTCCCTGATCTCTACGATTATCGCTGGCGTGGTATCAATCTGTTTCGCGCGTTACCTCGGTGGGCCGGTGATGGGGTATCAGTTATACACCCCGTCCCCACTTGCGCCCGCAATCGTCGCTTCAGGGCTGTTCGCGATATGGTTCACGTTCACACAGGGTGGCCGTGCTATATTTTCTATCCCAGGTCCCACAGTTCAGCCTCCCTCGGTGCGCTGGGTGCTCCTCTCACAGTATCTTCCTGTCATTGTGGCGGCATTCTGTGCCATTTTTGTTATGCTACTAAGTGGCTCATATATAGACGTTCATATGCATCAGTATCGTGGGCAGGCTTCGCTTCTGTTGGTCTTGCTTGCGGTTGCCGTCGCATTCGTCATCTACATGGTACCTCGGGTGGACGATGAAGCTTATGGCGACAAAGGCCACGAGCTAGGACCCGGTATGTGCAATGTTTCTACTCATTTGACCAAACACTCACAGGATCTTTCAGCCACATCCCGTAGAAAGCTATCCATTCCAGCCATACCCTCATCCATGATATACATATTATCTGTTGTCAGCATCACTCCCATCCTTTTCCTCATCGCACAACAATCTGGAATGATTCCATACCGGCCAGGCTGGGATACTCTGGCTTATTCTGCCTCGCCGCCGCCGCCTATCCCAGGAACTGTCTCAAGAATACCTTATCCGAAGTTCTTTGATTCCCCTCTGCTTCTCAGTAGCACGGGTGCGCCGGAACTACCTCGGCCTCAGCTCGAGGTTGTGTTTGCATATTACAATGAGCCCGTTGACGGCCTACGTGCGCTCATCGACGAAATCAAGCAAGCGGCCAACTGGTGGAACACCAAGATAACTGTGTATCACAAGGGCCTCCCCGGGGATTTGCACTCGCCTACCAACACATCAGCCCAGGCGAAGCAGACGGACATTCTTACCGAGTTCGCCACGCTAAGTGGGGTAGATGAGGTTGTGCCGCTGGAGAATATTGGCAGGGACGGAGGCACATATTTGCGCCATATCGTGCATCACTGGGATGATCTGGCGTATCAGACGTTATTTATGCAAGGTATTTTGTTTTCTTGGCTTCCTTTGAAACTTGGCTAATCCACTCCTCGATCAGGTCACCTTGCCTTTAACGATCAATTTCACGAGCGTCTAAAGTTCATCCACGAGCGTATAGGATTTATGAGGTTCATCATTATAAGCTCTCTTCGTGGGGATTTTGTGACTGAAGAATTTCCCGTAGCCTGGCGCACTATTTATCTATCACCAACGGTGTCGACGATTGGGGCAACGGAGAGTTTCCGAGAGTAGGGGAAATATATGAACTCTTCAGGCATGTTCGCTATTCGATCACCTAAGGCTATCTGCTTATGATTACCTTAGAGAGAAGCCATATCCAGTGGAGCCGCTGCTCACGACATATCACGGTCAATTCATCGTCTCACGGGAGCGAATCAAAAAGCATCCCAAGCACAAATATGAGAAGCTCCTTTCGATGTTAGAAGCCCCTATGAGCGATCCCATTCACCAAGACCCAGGAGCATATGGATACAAAGATGTACCGGAAGGGTATGTTTTTTGATTGCATCTACTACCCAGTTTCTGATTACCACTCTTATCACAGTCCCGCCAACCCCTATTTCGGACATTCAGTAGAGCGGGCATGGACCTTGATGTTTGAATGTGACGACATCACAATATTACAGGACTGTTGGGTAACAGCTCTTGCCAACCATCGATGCTATTGTGCAGATTTTTGAACCGGTACTTGGATGTTGTGTGATGATTTAGGGCGACGATAAAATAGAGTAATGGGTATCGGAGGATTGGTTTTATATATTCTAGCACTTTTTCGCTGATTTGGAGGGAAATACATCTGATCATGTCTTAGCCAAAGGCACAAGGTGCACGTGATGAATGTTCAGCAGTCACGGACTAACGGGCCGACATCCTTTCCGCGACGGCCCGCGACTTGAGTAATATTTGGCGCGCTTTCTTTTGTCAATTTCACCAGTTCAATTGCAAAGCGCAAGTCGTTTACGGTCAACACTGCACATTCGAGGGCTTGACATATGGCAACTAGGCAGTGTCCAAAATTGCGTATTCAAGATTTGCCGGCCCAGAACAACGTTGGTAGATGCGGCAGATGTGGCGGTGGATATCGGTGGATAGACGGAGAGGTGTCAAATCTCCAGAAAGTTTTGCCTGAGAAGCGCCCTGTCCCATGGGAGCATGCGAAGATGCGGAACATCGTGGATGTTCTGCCAGCAGCGCCTAGGTAGCTTGTAATAGCAGGAAACGAGCTTGAAAGCCGGGCCAATGGTTCCGCAGATGGCAGAAGTAGTTGTATTAGGAGAAGACATGGGCCAGATAGGTGACAGCAAAGCAAAGTCCGAGCAGCTTGAAGTCTGACGGCGTATGATACATTACAAATGAGATGTCTGTGGGAATCGAAGTCCAAATGTGGACGAGCGTTGGCTCGCGGCACCGCAGTGCCAGTGGCAATACGGTGTTTTTGTACATTCCTGCTCTTATAATATGTCAGGAGAACGCAAGGAGACTGCTATGTAACATTGCGGCGAAAAAAGAAACCCAAGTCTCGCGTCACCACATATCGCTTCACGAGATTTTCATGCCCGCTTTTTCGAGCTTGCACGAAGCCGAATCCAAGGGACTTGATATATGGGGCAAGAAAGATAAAATTAGCTTTCACTTTGTTGAGTGTCCACTATCACCATGACTGCGCCCAGCACCACTGATGAGAAGCCTTCCATCTGAATGACAACCTTCTGATGGCGAAACCGTGATGGCAACATTATCATCCATGAGAGGCGAAGTGCCACTGGGCCGAGCTTCTATGTCCTCGAGCGAGGAGGAGAGAATGATGCTAGCGTGTGTAAATATGCCGGAATGCGCAGTATCGAGCTCCATGCCAGAGACTGAGGAACCGGGGTTGGCCTTGCTGGGTCTCCGAATATCCTTTAGACCTCGCCAGTTGAGTCTACATCGTGAGCACACTTGAGCACAAGTTTCGATAGGGTGGGATTACGACGCGTGGCTTACGTTGCCAGAAGTGATATGCCATACACTGGGAGAAAAGAGATACGTCAGCAATGCGATACACCTACGTCGTTAGATCCGTACCTTTCGTTACGACCATGTAAACCGCGACGCTATACAAAGTTGTTGGTAGCGTTATGAGCTATATGACAAGGACTATATGAGGACCAAGATATCCTTGCTTCGTAACGTACTCACTAAAATCAAGATAGTGATGGATCCAAGACTGCGTTGGAGTAGTTAGGCATGCAGGATAGAGTCGTAACGAACTTCTTACCAGACGAGCAAGCCCGTGTTTAGACTATTTGCAAGCATAGTACGTATCAAATCATCAGTCCTGTATTCACAGCCCCGTTAACAACAAGATACGGACGCAAACTTAATGCAACGCACTTGCTAAAGCCATTCCTCTTTTTCCGCATTTGAAAGACCAAAATTGCTGTGATGGCAGAATCATTTATGCAGCGATAAACAAAGCAGGCATCAATGAGGGGCTACTCAGGGATAAGTGTCTGCTGAGACTGCCATAAGGAGAGCGCTGCAACGCACTCTAACAACCGAATACTCGTCAGATGCTGTCGCCTTCAGCGTAGCGACTGTAGATGCTGTAGACGATGAAGAAATCGTGATCGCATCAGGGTATTGAAGGGGAATTACGCACCTATCGATAATCCTGGGCGATGTCAGATATATAAAGAGGTGACCGAAGAACTTGGGCGTACCTCCTTCTGCTAAACACGATGCCATCTAAAGCGGGGTGTGGGCGGTATAAGAGTCTCGCGTTGAAAGGCATGAGGAAATGAACTTACTAGAGACCCTGCTAGAAGTTTTCCATATTCGCTATGATTCAGCGTGTATATACGCATGATCCATACTCTGAGAATAGTCAATCGAAAGAGCGTAAACATAGCGGGAACGGGACAGACAATTGAACAATCAACACAATGGCCACCTGTGTGCGAATTAGTGTTGTTGCTTTGAAGTAAAAGGTTGAATTACCGCCGGAAAAACAGCGCTCTTGGGAGTTGTAAGTTTGTAGTCAGATAGCAAACAGGCTCACAGAGCACGCACAATAGTACTCCTGCCGAATTTTCTGAGATGAGTCACCAGCAGTTTCAAATCAAGGGCCAAGCTCACCAGACAACATCACCCATAAGGGCAGGATTGGCGCGGTTGACGATAGTGTATTGCCACACACCATGGGCAGAGAGAACCAAGTGCAAGGTTTCCAAAGAACTGCGGCCACATGAAACTGGTGAGCATAGGTTCGCTCGAGATGAAAACTCGAGACTCACATGACTGCGATGACGATCGATCTAACTTGTTTGCTGTCCGTTCTCCACCGTCGCTTGAAGTAGACACATGCCTAACCAATGTCAGAGACACGTTCCAAAGCTGACTCGACAGACATACATGAGCATATATGACCCCACACAGCCTGGAAAAGTTCTGCCATTCGTAAGAAATCCCCAGATGAGATACAGCAACGTACGCTGTAGACAACAGGTACCCCAGGAACAGTGCGCCAGTTGTGGTCCTGAACAGTTGCTCAAATTCCTTGGGTGTGAGGCCCTCTGCGGAGGCCATGACTCCCGCCAGCGTGCTGGTGCTAGATCTGGATGCGACTAGCAAATCTGCAGTAAGGGCAAGAGGGCAAGAGTCAGGAAGTCATGACATGTCATTGGCCAATTCTTAAGTTATGTACTAGACGCACTAACTTAGTCACTAGGTTCTCAAGAAGGGCCATTTCTAAGTTATTGGTGGCGGCACGGTTTGATGGTGGCTGGATGGTGGTATCCCGAGTGCCTCAATCTGACGCACTTGACACTCCCTTCTCACGTATACGTAGCTCCCAGTGTGGATAGTTATAGCGGTATTCATCCGAGGACTTGAGACATGAGATTCGAGAAGTAATCAGAGAAGTCGAGTCATGCCACTGAACATGTTGAAAAGAGAAACTTGGGCCTCAGTGGTGAACGGCCGTTAGACTATAGTGTGACTGTGTAGTAACAGAGGCTCGGAATCAATATTGCATGGATAATTCTATCCAGCAACCCCCGGGTGCTTTACAACCTTCCTATTTGGGAACGACTCGCGTCAGCAGAAATCCTTTACGAAATTTACATGTCGGCATCGGCCTCTTTCCATGACACGCCACATCGCCACAAGCCGCCACTTTTGCGATAAGTCTTCTCTGTCCAGACGATGGCGCAAATATGGGACATGCTAGCGACATAGAATTCTACTAAGAATCATCCAGAGGCTATTTAATTTTTTTTAGGCATTGCAGTGCGTTTGAAGCGTAGTCAGATGCTCAGATGCATCAAATGACTCCGAAATTGCACTTTCTGCTTCCTCTAACGCAGACCATGGACGCCAGACGTCAAAATATGGCCTCAGGTGACATTAAATACATATATTAAGGTAACCACAGTTTTTGCGGAGCAGCAACTCACACCACAGAGTCCATATGAGACAGTATGTGCCATTATTGAGTGGAATTGGTGCAGAACAGGCTCTCTGCACACAATACCGAGCCTAAAAATCCCAAGATGGTACCATTACATATTAAATAGTACAGAATAAATATCCCAGCCATCCGGAACGTCTCACGAGCACACCGTCGTCCAGCGTGAAAGGAATATCGCAGAAGTGGCAGCATGTGGCGATGTGGCGCGTCATGGAAAGAGGCCGATGCCGACATGTAAATTTCGTAAAGGATTTCTGCTGACGCGAGTCGTTCCCAAATAGGAAGGTTGTAAAGCACCCGGGGGTTGCTGGATAGAATTATCCATATTGCATGTATGGCGAAATAGCGCGCGGTTACCAAACTCGAGCTACTTACCAATTAAACTCGACGATCTGGAGATCCGCTATTGAAAATGCCGTAAGAGGATTCTAGAGGAGATTTCCATTGCAAGGCTTCAATCACTGGTGCGGCAAGACGTCTTCCTCATCACAGCCATCTCTGGAGCTCACTTCTTGGTCCCATGATCATAGGTGAAGCTTTCGCCTCGACAATAGTTTCAGGTCGGTGGCCGATGAGACACTGAGCTCCATATAAGCTATCACTCTGCTCACGCGCGAAAAGGTAACTAGGTTGGGTGTGGTGATACTAAGATATCGAGCGAATTATGCCGCGTGTAGGCGTCCGATGTAGAAAGCGCGCATGGACCGCATGGTTGTCCTTTTCGTATCAAAAGAGCGCAAAAGGTCAGTTTTTTTGCGTAGAAGCACGCGCCTCAGTTTTCGCAGCACATAAAGCAATTCTGTTTGCAAGGATCATTTATCTATGCACAGAATCCGGCAGATCATCACTTATATCCTGAAAGCCGACTTTGAGCAGCTATTAGCCCGAGACATGCAGCAGGCCGCACCTTTGTATGCGATGTATCTATGTGGGCCAACGATATATCTCCCACAATCATCGCGTTGCGAAGACTTTCGCGAGCATTTAGCAGCGCAAGCATGGTATTCGAGTGGACTGTGGAAGCTTGATTCAGTCGACCGAGTGAAATTTAGAAAATACGCACGTTTACCCAGGTTGAGAAAGAAGGCAATAAATATAAACCCACGAGGGTCCGCTAATAACTAAGCAACGCGAACTCTCTCAGCAGCGAAACAAGGCGGAAGGGAACAAGAATACCGAAGTCAAGCAGCCGATAGAGAATAGGCAGGTGATCAGCCCTGTGCCTATGGTGTAAATGATCTAATTGGCTTGGTTTGCACGAATGGACAAGTGGCTTGAAGTGAAACTAGGCACACCAGTACGTTGAGAACAGGGTTGCTGGGTGATGGGTATCTGCTCCTGCATCAGCATCCTTTGAGAGTATGGTAAATGAAAGACAGACTCACGTCGTTGTGCCGGTGCGAGCACGATGGAATAAAATACAGAGTGTGGCCGTAATGAAGGCGTCACCAATGGCGCCGAATGCGTTGATTGCAATGGTGACGGCCTGCAGACAGTAGATGTTTGGCGAAAGAAACGGTTGTACATGCTTTGAGCCGCTGCATACCTGAAGGCTGCTCTCGCCGTTGTCATTAAGCTCGGACACTAAACACCTATGACATATCGCCAGTGAAACCAATTGACGGCATGATGAATTTGCGCCTAGCATACGATTTGATCAAGAGAGCTGCGGTAGCATAAAATCAGGGTTTGAATCCACATGTGAAGGCATCGAAACAATCGCACCAACTATGCATGCTGGAACTTTTTCAGCGTGCGTCTACTAATGAAAGAATCAGCCCGCTTACCGAACTGCCCTACAGCAAGAGAAGCCTGCGTAATACATAATCAGACATCCCATGATCTTGCAACTAGATAGATTGTATACAGCAATACCAGACAGCCACGGACCAACCCCATTATTTTGGCACACTGAAAGATAACATAAGTGCTGTTCCAGAATGTACATCTCAACGCATCCACTCACTGGCTCGTATTCGAAGTACCAAAAAGCTGCGCCTCTGCACATTAGTAAAGACAGCCAGGCTTTATACTAGGATGACGGGCGTACGACTGCACTGCAAGAATAGCTAACCCCTGTGCGATATTTAGCACATGCATGAGGGAGATGGGTAGAGATGGCGCACACTGAACAACGGCGCCGCATCAAGACTCCTACAGCAAGGTTCTAGTCAGAACTCGGGTTTAACTATGGCCCACCCACCATAAGCGGCGCTCAACTGCGATGGGGTCGTTCATAAGCAGGAAGTAATAAGCTGGTACGGGCATCAGAGCTCCGTTCAGGGGGATAAGTATGCTGTTTGTGCGTACCCCAATGACATATTAATGCATGGTGTATTGTATTGCAAACCCAAACACCAGCGACCTATCAAAACGCTTAAAAAGCATTAAATTGAGCATACGTAGTCCTCGCACCAGTGTTTTGGTGATCGAACGATCGCGCGGGAAAGTCAAGCAATAGAAACATAGCTGCGCGTAGCCCACTATGTAGCCAATGCAATCGTATTAGTTTGTGTGGGCAGTTCAATGAATCCGGGAAAAAGTACCTCCTAGCAGAGCAGATGAAATTACAACCCCAAGTAAAGCTGATGTTTTTTGACTTCTGTATTAAAGAGTTGTACATCAGCGTCCAGATGGCATCGCTCAATGGCATGCGGGTACATTTCATCTCTTAGAACAATGGACATGCTGAAAGATTTTCTTAGCGATGCGAGGCTGGTAGAGAAATAGACAGCAAAATATCGCCTTCGCCCCCATCTCCCTAGGGATATTTGTGAGCGGCTCTTGAATTCATTCAGACCGAGTGATTACTCACCGAAAGCCTATCAGAATGCTTTACGTGTCCGAACTGATTGGGCGTCGTAGAGCTCCGGGTATATGTGTTTGAACAGTTTCGGTGAGGGAGTGGGGCACCCGGAATTTAGATACCAGAAAACAGTACTCCTAGCCAGTTGCGTGTGCCTGTTTTCTGGGAGTCCCCATCAACATGAAGAAGCTGAGCTTGCCTAAATTTGTGGTTACCAATCAAATTTAGTGTCTAACGGTCGCACGGAGCTCTGAGGCCTTTTATATCTCCCGAGCTCTCCGCTGTAATGATCTGCTGGCATGAGATTTAGGTTTTAGAGTTGGTTTCCTGAGTTCATAAACTTCATGTGATCCTTCTGCTGACGGATAATCCAAGGTGTTTCGAACCTTCACGCGTTTTGCCCCAAGTCTAGTTAATTTCTGGATGGTGGAAATGAAGGGATCCAAGATCCCCTGACTGAGATCGCCAGCAAGAAAACTCTCGGACCTCGGAAGCTGAGGAAACAAGCTGAGGGGTACCTCGTCAGATGCCAAAGGGAGTCTATTAGGAGAACGCGGAGGTAGGTGTAGTAATGCAGTGATACAATACAGATGGATATCCGGTCCGTGGTGATACACACTGTACAGCGCTGAGCGCCGTCGTCTATGCTTTGTCGTTGAGTACATCATGCCGCGATCTCGAACTCGTCAGACCAGTTGCCCGAGTCGCCAAACACTGTAGATAGACGCGGTCAGCGGGGAAGGGAGATGAGCAGGCGGCGGATACGCACGAACGATGCGGTACTTGTTGCCTGCGGGGAGGTTTGGCGGGAGCGCGATCTCAACGTGCCCAGCAAGAATGCTGAAGTTGGATGCCAGCGGCGTTTCTGCTGGGCGATCAGTCATCGGGATTCGGGAAGGAAATAGGCGGACGTACTGAGAATGGTCGTGTCGTCCCGCCGCAGGTATATCTGGCCGTTCGGGTTGGTGATCTCGCTCGGCGGGCTGGTAGTATCCCTGCGCAGGCGTCAGTACCGATTAACGTATAGATCGGAGAGAAGAACATACCAGGTGACGTTGTGGCGGGAGCCCATCTGCCAGACGGTGCCGTTGTGCGGGTAGAGCACATGGGGCGCATATACGTCTCGTCTGTCTAGAGGCAGGGCGGCGACGAGCGAGATCATCGAGAAGAGGGAGAAGAGGGCAAGGCAGGCGGCTTGCGCAGAGAATCGCATGATGGACCGGGGATTGGCTAGAATGCGAACGACGACCAGCGTTATATATACTTTGTGAGCGCAAGGCGAGATCAAATGACGCGAAGCGAGAAGACCACGGAAGACCAGCTTCGATACGACGCAAGAGGTTCAATACGGAGTAGCGCGGTAGGGGGCAGAGGAAGGAAGCGTCGTGCATTCAGCGGCTGACATGTTAGCGCGGTGCTAGTGTTAGCTGGAGCTTGGCCTGTCCCAATCGTGCAATATTCTCTCAGATTCTCTCGATCAAGGATAGAAATCGTTATTTCGGCGAGAATGGAGTACGTATGATCATGGCGCCCGCTGGAGGAGAACAAAGGGAGAGTCTCCGGCGGCGGAGGGCAAGGAAGAACGAGGAGAGAAAGCGCACAGGGGCCTCGCCCAAACGGGAACCACAATAATTTTGCTCGTCGCACGCGAGTCACGATCACTCGAGCACCGTGTAAACTTGGTGTAAACTCTTGTAAAATTCGCTGCTGGTTCAACGACATGCTCTCCCAGAAACGCAAACGCACTGACGACGCAGGCGACGTCTCAGACTCGAGCGGCTACTCGATCGTCCCCGCGGGCTCCGACGACGAGATCGACATCTCCTCCGCCCTCACGGGAAAGAAGCCGCGCAACACAGGCAAGCAGCGCGCGATCGACGACGATGCTGGAAGCGACGATGCACTGAGTGAGATGATTCGCGCCTCCATTGCGAAGCGGAACGTCAAGGGCGGTGCGGAGGTCGTCAAGAAGGCCAAGGGCAAGGCGAAAATATCCAAGGGCGAGGTCGGCGGGGGCAGCTTTCAGAGCATGGGTGCGTGCTCGCAGCGTGACGCCGTTCAACCACTAATGTCTTTTCGCAGGCCTGCACCCCTCGCTTCTCCGGTCGCTGACGCTGCAGGGCTATCGCATACCGACGCCCATCCAGCGGCTCGCTGTCCCTGCGCTCCTCGGCAATCCACCGCGCGACTTGGTGGGCATGGCTCGCACAGGGTCCGGAAAGTCCCTCGCATATATGATCCCTCTGGTGCAACGGCTCAGCGGCCGGCATTCGACGACGTTTGGTGCACGGGCCCTGATCTTGCTGCCTGCCCGAGAGCTGGCCCTGCAGATCTTAAAAGTCGGCAAGGAGCTGGCTCGAGGGTGGCAAGGCGGTGCGTCAGATCACGCAGGTGATGGAAAGGATGTCGAGGACAACAAGAAAGGGCAAAGTCTGCGATGGGGCTTGGTCGTGGGTGGTGAGAGTCTCGACGAGCAGTTTGAGATGATCACGAGCAACCCGGACGTGTTCGTGCATACATCCATGGAATTGTGCAGAAAACTGACATTAGAGCCAGAATCATCGCGACACCCGGCCGATTACTACATTTAATCGTCGAAATGAACCTCGATCTCAAGTCCGTACAGTACGTCGTCTTCGACGAGGCGGATCGCCTATTCGAGATGGGCTTCGAAACGGCGCTCAACGAGATCCTGCAGCGCCTCCCCACCGCGCGGCAGACGCTTCTCTTCTCCGCGACCCTGCCCAAGTCCCTCGTCGAGTTCGCCAAGGCTGGCCTGCACGATCCGAAGCTTGTGCGCCTGGACGCGGAGAGCAAGATCAGCAGCGACCTCAAAATGGCGTTCTTCTCCGTCAAGCAGGCGGAGAAGGACGCATGCCTGCTCGCGCTCCTGCGCGATGTCATCGGCGTGCCCTTCGGCACCGCGGAGCAGCAGGCGGACCCGGACGACGCGCCGCAGAAGAAGCGCAAGGACAAGGGTGCGCGCCCCGCGCAGCTCACCGCGCCGCACCAGACGCTCGTCTTCGCAGCGACGAAGCACCACGTGGAGTACCTCACGACGCTGCTCACGACCGCGGGCTACGCCGTCTCGCACATCTACGGCGCGCTCGACCAGATGGCGCGCACGTTCCAGATGGACCAGTTCCGGCGCGGGCTCACGAGCATCCTGGTCGTGACGGACGTCGCCGCGCGCGGTATCGACATCCCCGTGCTCGAGAACGTGATCAACTACGACTTCCCGCAGGGCGCGCGTGTGTTCGTGCACCGCGTCGGGCGTACCGCGCGCGCGGGGCGGCAGGGCTGGGCGTGGTCCTTCATCACGCACCAGGAGCTGCCGTACCTGCTCGACCTGCAGCTCTTCCTCGGGCGGCCGCTCAAGAGCACGGTCACGGAGGCAGGCGACCAGGCGTACACGGAGTCGCTGGTGCTCGGCACATTCGAGCGCGAGAAGATCGACGAGGACGTCGAGTACGTGCGCGCGCTCGAGCACGAGAGCCACGCGCTCCCGACGCTGCGCGAGGTGATGCGCCGCGGGCACGCGATGTATGAGCGCAGCAAGGGCAAGGCAAGCCCCGCGAGCTACGCACGCGCGAAGGCGATGTCTAAGGACCCGCGGTGGATGCTCGCGGGCTCGGACTCGGGCGTGCACCCGGTGCTGATGCGCGGGGACGATGCGGCGGAGAAGCGGGCGAAGGAGGCGAAGCGCAAGCTGCTGCTGAAGGCCGTGAACGGGTTCCGCCCGGCGGAGACGGTGTTCGAGGTCGGGTCGAAGAAGGACACGGCGAATGCGGTGCTCATGAAGCAGCGCAGGAAGGCGCTGAACAAGGCTGCTGAGCGGGCGCAGATCGCGTCGTCTTCCACGATGGTCGTCGACGAGGAGGAAGCGGAGGTCGGGGACGACGAATCTGATGCATCGGGCATGGAGTTGGCGGACGAGGATGATTTGGAGGTCGGTGCTGCCCTGTGACTTTGGACTCTGGCGCTAACATGATTGCAGGCGGTCTTCGGCAAAAAACCAAAAACGCAGCAGGACGCTTATCGCGATTCCGAATTCTACATGTCACACTATCAAAAAGATGCACTGACCGAGAAAGGGTATGGCCTCGCCTTCATTCTTGCTTTCACAACTAACGCAAGTACCTGCGCAGATACTCACTCCAAGACGGAAAATCATCATTCGCCGAGCAAGCGCGTGGCGCAACATTTGATCTCGCTGGTGACGAAGGCGTCGCAGAACGACAAAAACGCCAGATGAACTGGGACAAGAAGAAGAAAAAGTTTATCAAAGGCGACGGAGTTGGCGCGGACAACGTGAAGCTTGTGACCACAGAGAACGGCACGCGCCTGCCCGCGTCATACCGCAGCGGCCGCTTCGACGAGTGGAAGACCAAGACGCGGAACAGCCTGCCCAAGGTGGGCGAGGCGGAGGGCGAGGCGCGCAGCAGCCGCCGTGGGGCCGGCGCAGGGGGACGGTCGTTCCGGCACAACAAAGTGACGTCTGCAAAGCCGCTGGATAAATTCAGCACCGACTACGAGCGGAAGGTTCGGCAGATGAAGAAGAGGGATGAGGGAGACGGCCATGGGGCCGAGTCCTCGCGGCCGCCTTCGAGAGGCGGTAGAGGTGGCAGCAGAGGCGGCGGTAGAGGCGGTGGATCTGCGGGACGTGGAGGGCGTTATGCGGGCAAGTCGATGGGCAGAGTCAAGACCGAGATCAAGACAGTCGACCAAATTCGCAAAGGACGGGCGATAATGGAGAAAAAGAGGGCAAAGAATGCTCGACCGAGCAAACGAGGTCGGAAGTAGGTGCCAAATCTGTATATCTATCATTGAACCCTTCACTCTGTCTCGGATGTTTGACCATTCGACAAGAAGCAACATTGATTCCGCAAGAGACTGACATCAAGACCATACAAGAAAGCGTGGCACAGCTCAAAAAGCAAGGCTAAATAACAAGAATAAAGATATGAAACAAAGATGCAAGAACAGAATCCTCAAAGCACAGACAATGTTATGAACATTTCCAAGAATGCAAACTGAAAAATCATATGCCAAACGACCGCAAGTTGGGGTATGGCGGAGAAGGGCGATCAAATGCCATGACGCTGTAACGGATTTCAGTTATCGAGCTGCTCCCAATGAGTGATAAGATGAGCACCTCACCAGCTGGGTTCCAAGGGCGAAAGATCCCTACGAACTGGCGAACGAGGATCAGCTGATGGGCCATGTACGACACTTTTCTTCGGTGGCGCCGGTCCAAGCAACGCACCAAAAACTCTGGGCGGACTTGTCATGGCACGAGGGATGGCGTTATCGCGCTGTGACGAGCTAGAAGCCACTGCGGGCAAGGTCGAGCTGCGCTGCATATTCGGCGCTCTCGAAGAACTAGCTCCGCCTCGTGAGCCACTTGCCACCGGGGAGCTTTGACCTTGTCGAGGACTTGGACATCCAGTCCCTTTTTGTTTGATGCCGTTGGAGCGGGCGGTCTTCATTGAGGCTTTATTCGGGCTTGAATTCGGAGAGCCAGATAGCGACGGGGTAAGTGCAACAGAGTTGCCCGAGGGCCCCTTGCTTTTTGGAGTGGACCGCGCCGCATCTTTCAAATTTTGTCCGCATTGCTGGAAAGAAGAGAGACGTTTGGCCTGTGCAGTTGCGTTGTAAGAAGCGACAGCTTCGTCGTCTTCCGAGTTGTCCGTGGAGATAGAGATGATTGACGGCACCCGATTCTTCGGTGCTCGATTCAGGTTGGTCGGTACTTTACGTCCGACGGGGCTGGAGAGAGCCATTGGACTTGCTGGGACGAAGCGTCCGCTCGTTCGAGGAGTTTCGTTGAAGCTGTCCTCCCTCCTCAGCAGGATGCTGTCACTGATCTCCGTTCTTGACTGCTCGCTTGCCAAGCGCGAGGTGCGAGGAGTCCCAACTACTTCGACGTCCTGGTCACCAAGCGAACAGGACGTGTCCACTGTTGCCCAAGACGTGGGGTGCTCTTCAAATTCTGTGACAGGCTCGGCTTGGGGCGTTTGCTGTCGAGCCTGCACTACTGGTTGGGCTTCCCGGGGCCTATTGCGTTTGTGAAGCAAAATTGGTTTGACCTCGGTCCGTTCTGCACGATTGGAGGCCGAAGCGGTACACGAGGTGCTAACAGATACGCGCTGCTGCCGAGAAGGGGTAGAGTTAGAATCCCTCTCTAGGCTGCTGTCGCGTCTAATTCGACGCTGATAACTGGCTTGATTTCCGTTTTGCGACGTCCGAGTGCTTTCAGATGAAATGGACGGGCTGGGGTATTGAATCGATTCACGCGTATTTCTGCCATTGACTTCCCGGTCGCGGGGAGCAGCGCCATTCATCTCAGCATGCTCTTGCGCCCCTCCTCGTTGGCCTCTTTGCGCAGCTTGCTCAAGTTCCATCATTTCACGCAACTCGTTCCACTCCCGGTTGGCCTCTGCTTCACTGTCGTATCCCTTGAACACAGCTTCACTGCGACTATATCCTCTCATTACCCAATTGAGGACATGCCTGCAGCATCATCGGTGAGTTGGTCCACAACTGATTGTTCACTGTCACGCGCACCAGTTCGTATATATGCCCAATCGCACTCCAGGTCTTGCCTTGCTGAGCACGTAACATTTCGCCATGTTGCATTCCAGGAGACCCCGTTGCTTTGGTTTACGACTGGCTTTCTGGAGAAAAGATCAAACCGCAAACGACCCACGAGCTTTGAACTTATGAAATCGAAGAAAGAAAGCGCGCCAATTATTACTCAATTTGCGCCGTCGCGTCGGGACCCGCCGGTAACAATCAGTATAACGCCGTCGGTCCGTGACCGTTCATTAGCGTTCGCCACCCACTTCACGCTCTTAAACTTGTGCCTTTAACAGCGGTTAATCCAGATGCATTCCCCCTTCGAACCAATGAACAAATCCTATGGTATATAATCAATCCTTTAAACTACCTATTGTATAATTCCCTCAGGCCACTATGTAACATCCAATTACTACTTCAAAAATCCGCACAATAACACCGATAGTTGGCAGGAACTGATAACCAACAGTCCTGTAACATTGTGATGTCGTCGCACTCAAACATCAGGGTCCATGCTCGCTCTACTGAATGTCCGAAATAGGGGTTGGAGGGACTGTAGTGATGCTAGTCAGAAACTGGGTAGTAGGTGCAATAATAAAGGCATACCCTTCCGGCACGTCTTTGTATCCATATGCTCCTGGGTCTTGATGGATGGGATCGCTCATAGGAGCTTCCAACATCGAAAGGAGCTTCTCATATTTGTGTTTGGGGTGCCTTTTGATTCGCTCCCGCGAGACAATGAATTGGGCGTGATATGTCGTGAGCAGAGGCTCCACTGGATATGGCTTCTCTCTGGGCAATTATAAGTAGATAGACTCGGGTGATTGAATAGCGAACATGCCTGAAGAGTTCATATATTTCCCCCACTCTAGGGAACTCTCCGTTGCCCCAATCGTCGACGCCGTTGGTGATAGACAAATAGTGCGCCAAACTGCGAGAAATTCTTTAGCCACAAAATATCCATGAAGAGATTCTAAGATGATGAACCTCATAAACCCTATACGTTCGTGGATGAACTTTATACGCTCGCGAAATTGGTCGTCGAAGGCAAGGTGACCTGATCGAGGAGTGGATAAGCCAAATTTCAAAGGAAGTCAAGAAAATAAATACCTTGCATAAACAGCGTCTGATACGCTAGATCGTCCCAATGATGCAGAATATGTCGCAAATAGGTGGCTCCCTCCCTCCCAATATTCTCTAGCGGTACAACCTCGTCCACCCCACTCAGCGTGGCGAACTCAGTAAGAATCTCCGTCTGCTTCGCCTGCGCCGATGCATTGGTAGGCGTGTGCAGGTCTCCGGGGAGACCCTTGTGATACGCAGTTGTTTTAACATTCCACCAATTGGCCTCTTTAGTGAGGTCGTCGACGAGTGCACGCAAGCCGTCAACGGGCTCCTTGTAATATGCAAATACGACCTCAAGCTGAGGCCGAGGCGGTTTCGGCGTACCCGTGCTACTCAGCAACAGGGAGGGGTCAAAGATGATGGGAGACGGTGTTCTTGAGACAGTTCCAGGGAGAGGCGGCGGCGATGACGCAGAATGCGTCAAAGCATCCCAGCCTGGCCGGTATGTGATCATTCCAGATTGCTGAGCGATGAAAAGAAGGATGGGAGCGATGCTGATAACAGATAATATGTATATCAGGGATGAGGATATAGGTACGGTTGGGATAGATTGTTTGCTATGAAATGCGGCTGAATTATTACGTCAGTGTTGTGATAAATGGGCGGGAAGATCACACATACCAGGTGCTAGCTCGTAACCTTCGTCGCTATAAGTTTCATCGTCCACCCGAGGTATCATGTAGAGAACAAATGCGATGGCAACCGCAAGCAAAGTCAGCAGAAGCAAAGCTTGCCCACGATCTTCATGCATATGGATGTCCACATATGAGCCACTTAGCAGCATAACAAAAATAGCGCAGAATGCCGCTACAATGGCAGGAAGAGATTGTGCGAGGAGCATCCCGCGCACCGACGGTGGTTGAATTATGGGTCCTGAGACAGAAAATATAGCACGACCACCCTGTGTGAACGTGAACCATATCGCGAACAGCCCTGAAGCAACAATTGCTGGCGCAAGTGGGAACGGGATGTACAACTTGTGCCCCATCACCGGCCCCCCAAGAGTAAGTGCGAAACCAATTGATACCACGCAAGCGATCATCATAGAGGTCAGGGAATACGGTGCAGATGAACGCATCCCCGATAAACGGTTTATAATAGCGCCCATCGCGACTGCCCCAAGCGCAAACAGAACGCACATGCGATCCTGTTTGCCGCCGCTGACGACACCGAGCCCAGTCAGTAGGAGTAGTAATGCAACGCTGATGCGTGCACTTGGTGCAGTGCTCGCCTTTGCAGCCGACGGCGAGCAGAAGGAAAGTAGTCCGAGGTTCAACGGGAGCAGAGGCACCATTATGGCCATCGTGCTGGGCAGCTTTAAGAATGACCTGTCTCTGAATTTTAGTCCGGCTGAAAATAAGAGTAGGTAGTGTGCGCACCAAAGCTCCAATGTGTGCTGTGTTGCAAGAAGCGCTCCCATGATAATATCCCACCCAATCGATGTCGGCGCGTCGTTCCCGCGTGGGGCCCTACTGAACGCGCCGCTTGCCCAGCGCTGCCTTGCCAATTCAAACACCACTACAGCAAGCCAATGCATAGACGGCAGCCATTTTTCCAGAACCAGCTGTTGCCTAGAGGTAATGTGGACGATCGCGAGGGTCGAAAGGGTTGCAGAAAAGGCAGAAAGACCCAGATTTCTGAGATTTGTGACGGACATGCGCAACCACAACTTCAAGTGACTGGCGGCCTAGACGCACAAGCGTTGTGGAGGTGTTTCTTGCAGTTAGCAAGTCAAGTACAAGTGTTACACCTCCATACGACAAAAATACTAATTCCCACAATGCAGTGCTTGCTGCGGTTGACGAATGCAGGTTCATCACTATCACGTTAATGCGTTGCGTCGTGTGGTCAGATTCTCCGAGAGTCTCACGACTGCCTTGCTTAGCCGCCCGCATCGAGGAATTGGTGGATCGCATAGTGATTTGCATCTTCGAACTGTGCAGGTTGGGGTATCGGGCCCTCACTGTGCTGCTTTCAATTTCCATCCAACGGAATAAAATACGCGCTTACAAAGTATAGATTATTGTTCTAAGACAGATATCGGGTAGTAGCAGACGGTGTAGACGAGTCGGATTGAACTTTAATATAGTGAGGGGCAATTCGAAGCACTCGACAAGGAAAAAAGTGCTGCGCCAAGATCATAATCATGTGTTTCAGACAGCTATATAGCCTCCTCGAGAAGACTTTTGCTGGGATCGCACGGACGAGCATAAATGTGACACAACGTCCCGCGCCATATGAGGCACTTCTTGCCAGAAATCGCGATGACTGCGATCGAATGTATGAGAGCAAGTGCACACAGAGCTTTATAAGCACTCACGGTATGAGGTCGACACCAGTCGCGCCGTACGTCGAGTAGTTGTAATAAGCTCCTAGACCAAAATACGCAAGGAACGCGAGGAACAAACTGCGGTTTTTACATCAGCTGTCGTCGAGTTTGAACTAAGCTTTCAGGGCTGCACTTACACGAGGAAGAACCATCCAATACCGCTACCCTGGCTAACGTTGTCGTTAGGCGGCTTCTCAGTGTCTTCGTTACCACCACCGGTGTTCTTGCACCCCACCGGTGACTTCCACTCCACGCTCACAACGCGGCCGTCATACGACGTGACTGTCGGCTCGGCAGGATCGGATGCGCAGACAACGTTGAGTTCAAACGACTGTGTTGCAGAGTCTGTCGAAGCCGGATACGAAGGACCATGAAATGTGAGCTTGAAGCCCTCTGAGGCTGCACGGAGTATGAGCGTTTAGACGATAAGTGAATGTGAAAGAGGTCTGTGACGTACATGACAAGAGAGCAGATTCAGGTTTAAGGAGAGACGATTGGGCTACCGGTATAACGGAGACGATACGGTCGCTCTCGCTATCCTTCTTATTCGTTTGCGTGAGACAAGCTCTCGTTCCTTCGGGGCACTGGTACTCCATAATTAGGCATGAAAATGCAGTTATCACACACGTCACATACTTGGTCATGCGCTGGTATCCCATCTAATGCCTTCAAGTCCGCGCACACGTTGAATCTGAGCTCATCGATCACAGTAGTTGGTGGCGTATCTCGGCTGCGGGAGATGCTATGCTCTCCTGCGAGATGCCAGAGCTCGTAACTGGCAGACTGTATCGAAAGCTTTTTAGAGCAATCGAACGAGTTCTCTTCCGCCGCAATGAGAGATGGCAAGAGGAGGAGAAGGGTCAGGGGGAGAGGTCTGAGGATCATGATAGTCGCGGTGGTGATGCTGGTAGTGGGACTCTGAGAGCTACTGGTGCAGTTGTTGCTCTGAGCCGTCACGGTCAGAGCCCCTATGCCACGTGGGAGCTTCCTGCATACGCGTCGCCACTGCTATTTAGTATTTACGCGATCTAAAGCCCCGACATCCTCTCTCAGCAACCACCATGGCAGGCTTGGAACGCCTCCAAGCAATAATCTATCATGAAAAACAGCAAGCAGGATCTATGCTCTGTGCTCAGCATGCGCTCAACTCTTTGCTCCGTATGTTATTTTGCTTCATGCTAGTTGTACCAATCCTGAGCGACGCGTAATGTGATGGAACAGAAGGGAACATGGTGCGTATAGGTGGCATGGTTTCATACGAGACTGTGTTTAAGACGAAGATGATAGTTCACCGCGCCCGATCTCTCGCAGATCGCTCAGAATATGGATGAACTTGAAGCGAGCTATGATGACCAGAACACGGGACAGCAAAGCACAAACATGGATGATACAGGTGGATGATTAAATCTCTGGTGACTCCACTTTGCTAAGATCTCGGTTAGGATTCTTCTCGGTGCAGGTGCTAGAAAAGGCACTGAATGTATGGGGCCTCCAGTGAGTGCCCCACCTCCTGCTCCCCGGGTACCCTCTGATTGTTTCCTAGCCTCGTCCGCTGGCGCAGCGAAGAGATGAGACCGTACCAAGATCACCCACAGTACGCCCTTTACTGCCCCCTTATATGCACAGTGCACACACCATCTGACTATTTGCCAGCACACAGCTCGCGTTCATCCTGAACTGCGAACAGCACTGGTTCACCCTGCGTCGATTTGGCCCTGCAGAGGCAGACATGGCGGCCGATCCTGGTGATGGACATTGGTACAACCTGAACTCTGGCCTCCCCGCGCCTGAATGGGTGGGGAAGCTATACTTGGGCATGGTGCTGCAGCAGGCTGAATCTGAAGGTGCTCTTTACCTGGTTACTCGGCTTGCATCCTCTGATGGCGTGATAGGCTACTCTGTCTTTGCAGTGGTTCAAATAGATCCGACGCAGCCCTTGGCGCTGACTCGCACAGACGCGGACGACGTCGCCGCCACACTGCCCGAGCCATCATCTTCTTCAGCCCGTGCACACATATCCACCGCCCGCACTCCAACTGCAGGCTCTGCATCTGCATCAACGTCCGCACCAGGGGGGTTTGAGCACATAGAGGGCTTTGAGGACGAGGACATGGAGCTACAAGCGGCGCTGCAGGCCTCTCTCGGTGGTGGCGAGTACAAATTCACGCTGCCATTGCGCAGGCCAACAGTACCAGCGCCCCCTCCTCTAGGCTTCCCGACGGGCCGCGTAGACACAGTACCCGACTTGGATGACGGATCCGATATCGACTTTCCAAATGCCACGGCCGGGGCGGGAGCGCCCGAAAATGAAACCACCGTCCCTATTCCGTCACAAGAAGACGAAGATTCGATGGATCCGGTGGCTCGGAGTATGCTGCGCAACAAGCGGATGCTCGAACGTATGAAGCGCGAGCAGGAGTACGCACTGCGGGAGCAGTACGAGTCTGAGGTGGCGGGCTCGAGTAGGCCGCGACGACAGGCCGAGGAAGAAGAGGAAGAAAACATACGACGAGCGATCGCGGAGAGTGAGGCCATGGCGCGGACATACGCGCGCGATGCGGATGCGATGGACGAGGATAGCGATGACGGGGACGAGGACTACGTGCCGCCCGCCCCGTCTAGGCTGCGCCAGGCATCGCTGCCCGATGCGGTGCATCCGCAACCAGATTATATGGCGCACAGAGTGTATGATGACGATGATGCGGAGCTGCAGGCAGCGCTGAAAGCGTCGCTTGAGCATATGCCAGAGGGCTTCACGGTTCCCGAGGCACAGGCTCTGCCTTCTGCGCCGCCACTGCCGCGAGCTGCTGCGCAGGCGCCACCATTGACCAGGCAGGAGAGCGTGTCTTCTGTCTCGGATGCGGGAACCGCAACAAGTGCAGGAACGGAGGTGGATACGCAGCCAGTGCAGGAGCAGAAGGTTGATTTGGAGGAGATGCGGAGGCGCAGGTTGGCTAGGTTTGGGTAGATATTCTGTAGAAATTTCAGGCATGAATAGAGATCTCGGCAGTGCAATAATTTTCGATAAATATACGCGTTTAGTTCATACCTGCTTCAGCTATTTCCCTTGGAGATGAGATTAGGCAGGGTCAATTTCGGGTAGCAGTCCTTTGAGCAGTTCCGGTCAACCAGCGGGACATTTATATCTAACATGAAAGCTTAAGCTTGAAGCTCGCAGGACAGATAGGGCAAAAAATGTCTGCCGAAGGGGCTGCTGAAACCACTCCGGTTGCGCTCACCAGTCCATCCTGGTTCTTGTCCCCATAACAATTTAATTAAGATTCTTCTATGTATTAGCACCTGGATAACTTTTGTGGTGGACCACCGCTTGATAATTTCTTCGAAATTCCGTGTATGTTCTCCAGATTATGATGTTGTCCCTGTATCTTGTGCTGAAAAAATTTACATATCTAGGGGGCTGCTTAAAAGATACCATCGATCCAACGACCGCACGACGGAAAGTGCGAACACCAGTTAGAACTCAACGTGTCACTCTGGGTTCAAGATTTGGTGAGGCATCTGAGGATGCTACTGGTAGAACTTGAAGACGTGACGAAACCAAGGTGATCAAATGATTGCCAGTGAATTTAACTGAGTCTGGTGGGCTCGTAACCCGTCTCTGTATGTGGCAAGCTTCTCTATTGTCAGCTTGCTACGTAGAGAGACCTAGAGAGGCGAGCTACGGGTCTATCTGTAGAATCGTTCTCATGCAACCGAGATATAACCGCAAGTGACGGCGTTTCGCTTTGCGCAAGTCAGCGTAGGGAGCTTGGGTAATTATTTACCAGCAGTTTGGCGAGTAAGCAGTATTGGTGGCGATAAAACATGAGCCTATCTGACCAGTCGTCCAGTGATAGGAACAAAAACGCTGCCCGCACAACCTCAACCGGCATCACTGCATACTCTTTTAAACTGCAATATTATTTCCCAATTGGACCAGGGTGCGCCGCTGGGCCTCAATTCAATCAGGAATTTGCCGTGTTTGCTTTATTGAACCCGGAGCCCCTGAGATAACTCTTCTATATTTATATTAGACTACAACGCCACCGTGGCCCTTCACGAAATCATATGACCATCATACTGGAACTCAATCCCTCTCATCACAACTGGAATTTTCGCCCCAATCTCTCAGACGACACTGCCGTCCGTGGTCTCGACACAATAGAGCTACTTGGGAAGGAACTGCCGCAAAAATTCAAAAAAGACGACAGATTATTGAGCGATTGGCTGGATCCCGCGGCGCGTCAGATTGTACCGCGGCATCGTGGTGAACTTTAGAATTGAGGAGTCAGGACCCTTCAGGGCATCTGTTATGTAACTGTGGGCTCAGTCACCTTGATAGTACATAACCAACCGCGGATATGACATGACTTCTTGCTTCCCGTCCCCCTTGCCGCTCCCCACTAGATAACTGCATCCCATAGCACCAGCTTGCAGGAGTCATGGCCTCGGCAGAGGCCACCCCCATGGAATTCGAGCAATTTCTTGGTGCAACAACTGGCGCAATGCTCTTGGGGTATATGCTGTCTTTGGCGTACGGTGCAACACCCTATTTCACGGATTCTGTTAAACTTCTATTCATTCATTTATAGGTTGTGTGGGGTTTTATATGCTCAGGTGCGTCTGTCGAGTCTTCTTGTAAACCCATCTCTGACATGATACAGGCTTGTGTCTATTTCAAGCGACGCTGGAGAATGGACAGCAAATATATCAGAACAATCGTCATTGCAGTAATGTAAGTCGCCAATTATTATAAGGAGTGAACCTGTATTCAACAGATTCATGTAACCACAGTTTTTTGGAAACCTTGCATTTGATTTTCTCTGCCCATGGCGTGTGGACATACACCATCATCTATCACGCCGATCCCGCCGCCCTGGCTGTTGTAGTCTGGTGAGCTTTGATTATAATCCGCACCGGCTTGTGACTCATATGTGATTTTTTTTCTGGTAGGAGTACTATTGTGCGTGTCACGCGAGGCCTATTTGCTACCTGACCGCAGACTTACAACTCCAAGAGCGCCGTTGTTCCTACAGTAGCTCAAACTTCTTCCCATCACAAGAAACGGTACTGATTCTCGCTCAGACGATCATAGTGTTGATTGTTCAATCGTTCGTCCCGTTCCCGCTATGTTCCCGCTCTTTCATCTAACTATTCTCAGTGTGTGGATCATGCGCATATATACGCTGAATCATAGCAAGTATAGGAAACTTCTGGCAGGGGCCCTAGTGCGTTCGATCCCTCATTGCTTTCAGTGACATTCTTACATTGTTCGCATCCCACTCTAGATGACGTCGTGTTTGGTAGAGGGAGGTACGCCCAAATTCCACCATCACCTACCACCTCATCTATCTGACATCACAAAGGATTATCGCTAGGTGCATAACATTTCTTGAATGTCCTGATGCCATACGAACTCTTCGCCCTCTCCAGTATGGACAGCAGCCGCGCTAACAGCCCCGACATGGGGCGGGTCCTCGTATATCACAGTGCGTTGCAGCATTCTCCTTGATGTGGACTCAACGGACATTAATCCGCGAGCAGCCAGTCATCGACGTCTGCTTTGCTTCCCGCTGCATAAACGATTGTACCATAACAGCGATTTTGGTCTTTCAAATGCGGAAAAAGAGGAATGGCTTCAGCAGGTGCTTTTTGCTAAACCTTTCATCTGTACACTGGGGCTGACGGGTCTATGACTGCAGGACAGATAAATTGATACGGACCATGCTTGCGAATAGTTTGAACACGGGCTTGATTGTCTGGTAAGAAGCCGTTGCGCCTCCATCAAGCACGTCTAATTGCTCCAGTGCAGCCTTGGATCTATTACCATCTTGATTTTGGTGAGCAAATTTCCATAACGGAGGACATTGTTTTCATATTCGTTATATAGCTCTTGATACTACCGGAGTCTCTGTACTACGTCGCAGTCTACATGGCCGTAACGAAAGGTATGAATTTTGTATGCACAACTACATTATATATTACTGACATGTTTTTTCTCAGTATATGGCATATCGCTTCTGGCAATGTAAGCCACATGTCGTTATGTCGCCCTATCGGAGCTCATGCTCACGTCCCGCCATGCTGTAGACTCACCTGGCGAGGTCCGCAGGACAATCGGCACTCCAGAGGGCCCGATCCTTGTGCCTCAGTCTCTGGCACGGAGCTCGACACCGCGCATGCGGGGGTGTTCACGCACACGAACATTATTCTCTCTTCAGCCTCCCTCGAGAACACGGAACCGCGGTCCAGTGGCACTGTCTATTACGAATGAAACAGGGTACCTGTGACTGTAACGAGGCTTCGATCGTTAGAAGGTCATCATTTGGATGATCGGCCGTTCGTGAGTGGAGCTGGAATGTCTGGCACAGTAATCGGGAAAGCTTGTTTCCACTGCTGAACGAAGGCCAGGCCTACACGTGCTTAATTACCACCCATCCTCATTGCGCCGAGTTATTCGACTTCATTTTCCTCGAGGATGATTCCCGCCCATTCCAAGCCCATTCCGACTCACAGAACGTGCTGCCCTGCGAGGATCTGTCACTGTCATCAACTGTCACCTCTAAGTTTACATCGATTCTTGACTCGGTCATCAAAGGTTACTGATGGGATTCCAGATAAGCAGACTCGAGCTGTGATCATGAGAAAGTAATCCGTGCAAGAAAGGCATCTAAGGAGATAATTATGTTTGCCGACACAGGCCGACCTCACTGCTACTTGTTTTACATTACGCTTCCACCTCTAATTGCAGCAATTGTCTTACCCAGACCTGAAAGGTTGTGCAGCATACTGTCAGGGGCGGTGCACTCTGCATGCAGGTGGGAGGAAGTCAGGGCCACTGTTATCGCCGCGCCGTCATCCATCAAAAAGAGTAATCGAGCTAAAACAGCAACGCAATTGCATCAAACTGAATACTATCGCTTAATACCATATAATCATCACTGCAATGCCGCTGGCTTCTTGGTGTTCTTCGTCCTCTCTCCGATCGCGAGTCGTTTCGACCGCTTCCTAGCTGTTGGCCAGCACCAGGACGCCATGGCCTCGGCAATGCCCACCCCCGGACAATTTGATGCTATACTTGATAGCACAACGGGCGCGCTATTCTTAGGATACTTGGTGGCCTCAGCGTATGATCAGAATCCTGTCGCCTTAGAATCCTACTTAACCGTAAGCTATGTATAGGTTGTGCGGGGTCACATACGCTCAGGTGCGTATTTTGCACTTGTGGAACCCGACAAACGTTCTAACGCTGAGCAGGCATGCGTTTATCTCAAGCGACGTTGGAAGACAGACACCAACAAAGTTAGGACGTTGGTCGTCTCGCTACTGTACGCCTTTTTTTCTTCCCGTAGTGAACCAATCTAAACGGCTTTGCGCAACTGAAGCTGTCTGGAAACCGTGCACTTGATCCTGTCTGCCCATGGGGTATGGACATATACAATCGTCGGCCACGGCCAACCCGCCGTTTTGGTTAAGATAGTATGGTGCGTTTAGCCCTAATTTGACATTGACCACCTCTCACGAGCAAATTTTGGCAGGAGTACTATTGTGGGTGCTCTAAATTCTGCTTGCCATCTGACCTTGGGCTGATAATCATGAAGAGCTCGGTCATTCCTGCGGTGAGCTAAGCGCACCCGCATTACAAGAGACATTGCTGATCTGCGCACAGACCTTTGTAGTTCTCATTGTTCAATAGTTCGTCCTAGTCCCTGCCGCTTCATTTGCCTTTTGCTGACTCGTCCACAGTGTGTGGATCATGCGCATTTACTCCCTCAACCGCAGCCGATATCGAATCCTTATAGTTGGTTCTATAGTACGCTCGTTTTGTTGGCCTTATCTGTTTTCATGTATTCATGCGGCTGTGCCTCTCTTTTTTAGACGACGTCGTGCATGGCAGAAGCAGGTAAGTGTCCGGTTCGCCACTTCCTCAACTTTCTAACAATGTCATGGCGCAGGATTATCTATTGGTACATATATCTGCTTGACTTTCCCGCGCACTTACCGACTTTGTTTTCTGCAGCGTGGGTAGCAGCCGGCGTCGTACAGGCTACCTGGACTTCACATGGAGGGAACGTCGTAGTACGTGATGCTATTATTACCAATGGGCTCGCTGCCGCGATTGATGTTCATTCGTGCAGCAACTTCTCATGGCTAGTTTCATTGTCCGCTGCATAAATGACTGTGCAATCACCGGCCTCTTGGTTTACCATCTACGGGGCAAGAGGAACGGCTTCCACCGGTCCGTCATAAACTCCAGTTGCCCGGGATGCTACGTGTCATTGACGAGGGCCTCGATAATAGGACAGATGATATGATACGCACTATGGTTGCATATGGCTTGAACACAGGATTGATTACCTGGTAAGGAGTTCCAGGTGCCTTAGTCTGTGTCTGATAGATCTGTCTAGCCTTGGATCTATCATTATTGTAGTCTTGGTAAATTATTTGCCAAAGTGACATGTGGTGTTGCTCACATCTCTTGCACAGATCATAACGAAGGAGACGAGCATGTACTACGTCGCAGTTTACATGAGCTTAACGAAAGGTGAGGCTCTCGAGATGTGTTGGGGACCTGCAATTGCCTAACTACTTGACTTCGCAGTGTATGGTATATCCCTCTTAGCTATGTGGGTATCTTCATGCCACCTCACCTGTCTGCGTACTCAATTGTGTCCTTCGTGAAGACTCAACTGGCGGGGGCCACAAGCTAGCCGGGGTGCAAGTGAGGCCACGGCAATCTCTAGCTCGAACATGGAGCTCGACACTGCGCCTATTGGATTGTTCACGAACACTAGCATTGTTATTCCCGAGAACGAGGACATGTAATATATATTCATTTAGTCACAACCATAATAATTTCAACTCAAGGAATAGAAAGCTGAATCTCATCTTGGTCATTGGCTTGAGTGTTAGAGCGGCACACTTCTAGCAATGGCATGGTCAATTGGTATCAAAGACATAAGAGGTATCTCCACAACGGTACACATTGTAATAACCGCCACCAATGTTGTCTGGCCGATAGGGTTCAAAGACACATAGTAGGCTTCGGCATCATCGCCTTATCGCGTCACACAGCGCACCACCACCGCCAGGCCCACAGCGCGGTTTCGCTACTGAGTTAACCACTGGGCAAGTCGGTGACTGTGGGTAGTTTGCAGGATAACACTCCGAAATCATCTCCTTTACTCCTTCACCGTCGAGGAATACCGCGTGTGGTCGTCGTTGCTCCCGTTCCCCTCGCGCTAGCGGTAGACGGACGCGCAGATGGAATACCACTCGGGCGCGCACCTCTCGCCAAACCAACCACTGGCGGTGTCACGGTCGCGGCTGCTACAGAGCACGCACCAGAAGCAGAATGAATGAGTTGCAGCTTTCATCAGACCTAGATGTGCACATACCTCCCCTCGCGGCGCTTGCACCCCGTACGCCCCGCATGCTCGCCCGGGTCCCTCTCACTCCGCGAACAGTCCCCCTTGCCGTCCCGCGCGTCCCGCGCTCCGCGGCCAAGCGTTCTTTCTCCTCTCTCTCTTTCTCCTCCTTTTCCTCCCGTTCCAGTCGCTCCTTCTCCCGCTTGGCGGCGGCGGCACGCTCCGCCTCCTCTCGCTTTTGCCGCTCAATCTTCTGGCTGTATTCCCGCTCGAGGATTTCCTCGTCCTGTTTAAGCATGCGTTCGTTAGTCATTGGTGGAAATCGTAGGGGCGGCCCAGGTGTGACATCAAAAGGAAATAGAATGGAAGACGGAGATAGGAATTGGGGGAAGCAGTCGTACCTGCTCGGCACCCTCCCAGCGCTCGTCGAATATGAGCCGCGTGACGGCTTCTGACTTGTCCAAGATGTTGATGTACTTGTTCAGCAGCGCGTCCGTGTCCGCCAGCTGCTCTGCTACGCGCTGTATAACATGTGCAAAGGTCAGGAGCACTCCAAGTGCAGATTTCAACATTCATACCTCAGTGCCAGTTTGGGTGTCGCGTAGTACGTCGTTGTACATCGCGAACGAGGAGTTGAGCTTCCGCAAGATGAACAGATCGCGCTGAAGCTTTTCCTCACGCGCCCGAGCCGCCTCTTTCTTCGCCTCCTCGTTGTTCACTTCGCGCGGGCCAATAGTGTCATCTCCGACTTCTATGCTGCTCTCATCTTCGTACCCCGAGTGCTCCTGGTCGAAGCTCCGGGGCGCTGAGCGGTTCTGGAGCGAGAGCTCAGATAGAGATAGATCGGCACCACCGTGGCCAGTATGTGAGCGAGACGAGGACGAGTCGGGCGGGGGAGGGGATTCGGAGAGGAGACGGGGGCCGCTGGTGAAGGTCAGGTCAGACGTGTCGTCGGCGAACATGATCAGGAGAGGCCATTGATGCCGAGAATGTCAACGTCGCTATCATGTCTTCTTCGACTGCCAGGAAATAATTTGAATACCTCTTTAGTGCCAGTATCTAGTCCAGATCTTAATAATTATCATCTCATTTCTTAAAGGCTCGGGCGACGTCCCCATAGATCTACTTAGTTAAACACCAAGTATATACGACTGCGACACTTATCTTCTTGCACGTCCACCGGCTCTGTCAAAGCACATAAAGCGATTCTTAATCTCGATGTCTGGAGAGTTCTAAAGAGCATCCAGTATCATTTTAGGATGAAATTGACAACTAATAGATAATGGCCAAATCTAAAGTTGCATGCCATTGGCCTCCGATATCCGATGCCGGTGAATCTCAGGCAGCGTCATCTGTAGGTGGATCAGGCAAGGTTTAAGTCGTCCAGCTCAGCCCAGCTCAGCCCAGCTATGCATTATTTCGAAATCAAATCGAGCTCGCCCACAAACTATACCAAATCGATATTGCTTGACATCTCTGTCTAGCGCGCTTGTTATTTGTCTGAGTGATGTCACACTTGAGTAATAATGAAACTGAGTGTAAAAGTCGAAAGCTTGTGTTATGGATTGATGCAAATTAAGACAGCGTGCGGTGGGTATGAGAATGCAGGCGTGTACCATGACTACAGTGCTACATGAAAGCGAGTGCAGAAAATAGATGGGGTGATGACATTTCGACGGGTCTAGCTTCGTCTGCTGAAAAGACTCGCACCAGAGGACAGTAGACTTGCGCCAGATATACGCGACTGAGACGACCGCGCCTCGTCGTTTTTATGCATGGCCTCGGCGTACCTGGAAAGAACGCTTAGCTATGCAAGTGGCAACCTAGCATGTGGTGGACTCACAGCAGCTTGTACCGCACCAGCTCTGCTTCCGTTTCCTCTGTGTTTAGCCGAGCTTTGACTAGTTCATTCTACAGTGTGTTCATTTGAGTAGGAACATGGTATGGTCAGTTGGATGACCCACCAATATCTCGACATGCTCGACATTCAGCGCTGCTAAATTGTCTTCTAGTGTTTTACTGTTTTCGTCAGGACGCACTGCTTGAGGCCGGTAGGAAAAATAGTACGCACACTTGTGAGAGGAGGTTGCGGTTGCTGGTACGCAGCGCATCGAGCTCAGCAGCATGCGCTTCGCGGCGGCGCACCATCTCTTCATATTCGTGTGCGTAGGAGTCCAGCATGAAGGGCGTGATACGGAGCGATACCGCGTCCTGAACGAATTCATCTACACGATAAGACTCTTTCTGACCAGGTAGCTGCTCTTCCTCGGGGCGCTCGATCTGTAACACCTTCTCAGTGGATGTGAGTCCGGCGGCTGGTGAGTGCTGACCTTGTATTTCTCAAACACACGCGTCTTCATGAACGCGAGGATCTCATCGAATTTGAGCTTCAGCAACTCGTCCTCATTCTTCTTCAGTAGGACAATACTGAACCCAAATATGGCCTCGATCCCGCTCGCCAGACAGTTATCATATATCCGGAATGCGATGTCCAGCGGGAATCTGCGCACATGTCAATCATGGGCGCTTGGATTCCGTTGCGTGCACTTGCCTGTAGCTGAACAAGGTAAGGAACCACTGCGAGCAGAACATACTTGATTTCACACCCTGCCGCAGAAAGTGGATGTTTAAAACGGGGAGCAGTTCTTCTAAGAGTCGATCAAACTTAGAGACTGTTATTGAAGCGCTCTAGAAATCTGAGCCTCCTTGTCATACCTGATACTAAAGATAGTTTAGAGGGGTCAACTGCAAGAACCAAGTGGCCACTTACTAAGCGAAGAAGCAGCTTGGGCATCTCTGGCAACTAGAGGGTTATCAGATGGATGTTTGCAAGCTGAGCGGATGACTTACGAAGTGGCCCCGAACGTCGTAGGAATACATTAGGCGAACAAGCAGACTGAATGCTTCTTCATCCGGCATCTGCAAAGAGTTTAATCGACGCCCTTTCTCGGAAGCTCAAGAGACGCACATTCAGAAGTAATATGGCGACGATGAATGGCAATCCTTGACAATACCCTACTTCAGGGTCATATCTGTCTGCATGATTCAGGGCAGCTCTAAAAGTTGCAAAAACCAATGAACATACATGGAATATGCTTTTAGAACATTGAAGAGATTTTCCTGCCCGATTCCTTCACCGTCCGTAAAGTATTCATGATGAGGGAAAGTCCTTGGAGGCAGATATAAGAACGTGACTGTGCAGCACGCGAAGATAGCTACCTCCCCAGGTCCCGTATAATCGCCTTCTCGTGGGGACTGACTTCTTTGAGAAGACTGAGATACGTCGCCTCGAGTTCAGGATCCTTTGCAGCTGACCTATGCATGCAGTTAAGTTAAGTTTGGATATGCAGGTGGAACTGTTAGTTACATCAGTTGCCTGCGAAGTCCTTCAGTGCCATTGTACACTAGTTGAAGTGGATAAGCACTTACCACATCATGCCTCTAAGTGTAGATGGGATACCAAGCTCGATAGCTCTCGCCAGCTTCTCGGGATTCTCGGATGCATATAACTGATAGTCTAGGGCGCATGAGCCGGAGGCGTGCATCGTACAAATCGAGAATTCTTACCAGAGATAACAGCGCCCCAGAAATCTTCAAAATGCGTCGTCGTCAAAGAAGTGCATCAGGAAGAATATATATGTGGACGTACCCCAGTCTATGGTCAAAGCAGCAGCCGCAGCCTGCGTCTCGTCCTCTTCTTTAATATCATGCTGGATCCTCACAAACTCCTCCTGCAGCTTCAGCTGTCCATCCACGCTGACTCTCTTTCCTGGTGTCCCCACTTCATTCTGCTCTTTCTCGACACGCGCCAGAATGAATGGAGCATTGCCTGTGATTGAATCTCTATCTCTAGATGGGGATATTGATCTCCGATGTAGCGCGAGGGTCGACGAGTCAGAGGCAGCCATTGACACGACTGCTTTTCGACTGCTCTCTACTTCGACCTCATTGGATGTGGACTTGGGAGACTGCGACCCATTGGAGGCTACCGATGCCTGGCTCTGACGCGCCGTTAATGGGACAGTGGAAAAGCGTTCTTCGTCATCCAAACCCACGTCCTTGAACGCTGGCTCCGTCGCCGTCTCCGGTGGGGTCTCGTCTACGTGTGGTATGAATGACTCTTGAGGGGGCGGCGACAGCAACGCGTCGAGCGACAATTTGCTGTCCGTCACAGACGGGCTGGATGAGCCTTCAGCAGTTGATTTTTCAGGTAGGTTCGTTGGCGTAGACATTGTTCGTAATTTTAAAGGTCGTGTAGGGTCGTCAATAGTGTTCGCATGGATGGAGTTGAGCCTCGCTGCAGCGCTGGCGGCACGGTCTCCACCGAAATCGCACCGCGTCGATCTGTATTATGCCACGTGGGAGCTATCTTTGCTTTACCACCGCTATCTCGACGAAATCTCAGGCTATGACTCTCGTCTTTACTGGCAACAATGTTGTGCTGCCAGACTCTAGCGGGCTCCAGCCAGCGACGATTGTGGTAGAGGACGGGTTGATCAAGGAAATCATACCTGGGCGTCTTACAAAGGATGATCTGCCTCGCCACCAAGCTGCGACTTGGGTAGATGCAGGAGATAATTACATCCTGCCAGGCCTCGTCGAGTGAGTCAAATCATAATGAAAAGTTATTGTGTTTTATTGATCGATAGCTAGTGCACATGTGCATCTCAACGAGCCAGGTAGAACGGACTGGGAGGGATTTTTGACGGGAACCAAGGCGGCGATATCTGGTGGTGTCACCACGCTTGTCGACATGCCGCTCAACTCTATACCCCCTACAACGACGCTAGAGAATCTTCAAGTCAAGCAAGAAGCTGCAGATGGCCAGTGCTGGACTGATGTCGCCTTTTGGGGCGGGATTATTCCGGGCAACGAAGCAAGTCAGCGCGATTCATATTTCCGAAGGTGTAAGCTGATCGCGATAACAGTCCTCATTGAAGCCTTTAGTCCAAGCCGGTGTCAAAGGCTTTAAATGCTTTCTGATTGAAAGTGGAGTTGAGGTTCGTCTCATTGATTTCGTACTAGTCAGGTTCACCTCTGATCTTCGAAGCAGGAATTCCCATGTGTGACGGCAGATGACCTTATAGTTTCGATGAAGACTCTTGCCGACGTCCTCGCGGAATCCAAAGACCAAAGATCAGTGGTCCTCTTCCATGCTGAGCTTGACAGCCCCGGAAACGCATACGGTGTTCCGGCCACCGGAGAACATCCTCCAGGAAATCCGAACGAATACACAACGTTTCTCAATTCGCGGCCACAGAAACTCGAAACCGACGCGATCTCCTTGATAACAACGCTGCAAACCCATATTCCAACACTGCCCTGTCACATTGTGCATTTATCGGCTTCATCGGCGTTGCCGCTCATTCGCGCAGCTAAAACCGCAGGCCTGCCCCTGACAGCAGAAACCTGCTTCCATTATTTGTGCTTAGAAGCCGACGATATTCCTGCTGGTCGACCAGACTTTAAGTGCTGTCCGCCCATACGCGAGCGCGCGAATCGGGACTTGCTGTGGGAAGCTTTGAAGGATGGTACCCTAGATTGTGTCGTGTCAGATCACAGCCCTTGTGTGGTTGAATTGAAGGCCACGGACATAATGAACGCTTGGGGCGGAATCAGCACCCTTGGGCTGGGGTTAAGCCTGCTCTGGACCGAAGGGAAGAAACGAGGCATCACAATCAACCAGATTGTGACATGGACCAGCGTAAAGACGGCCGAACATGCGGGGCTTGCGCATAAGAAGGGGCGGCTGGCAGTGGGGCACGACGCTGACCTGATCATCTGGGACCCCGAGGCGAGCTACAAGGTGAGGCCCACGTTCATCTCGCGTAGCTCTGGTCCAAGGTGGAGCTTATATGGACAGGTTACGAAAGACATGATGCACTTCAAGAACAAGATGTCGCCTTACGAGGAAATGACCTTAAGTGGACAAGTGGAACGAACGTACCTCAGAGGTCACTTGGCCTACAATAGACTCGCAGGCGGTTTTGTAGAGCGCGCTGGAGAGATGATTTAAGCACATAGGGGGTGTCCAGATCTAAGGTTGTTTCAGGGTGCTAATAGGTGTTAATCTCGCTTAGAGGGAATAGATTAGATTGCTCGGCTAGATAAGTAAGTGGGTCATGCTTGAACGGTGTGTTTTGGTCGGGTAACAAGATGTAGTCCGGGGTGCGCGGAGTAGATTTGTTCGTCGGCTAGCCAGGGGATGACGGTGGCGGCGGTCGGTGACAATTCTATATATTCCCAAGCGCCTATTTAGCCGACTCGGAGCTCCATAATACGAGGGCCTCGCCTTGGTCAACGTTGACCATTACACTCTGCCTCAATATTAAGCCAGCTGACCCTCACACAAGCGACGAACCCACTACTATTATCATGACCACTCTATCCACCGCGACTCGCTCGGCTAACGCACGAATCATTTTGAGGGGTTCCAGTGCATCAATTCCGCGTAACTTTGCCTGTTTGTCGTGAGTTGACCCAGATCGCCGAAAGAAAGTTTCACTTAATTCCGTGATCTGCAGCAGCGGCTCGAGATCCGCGAAAAAGCCCCTAGTTAAAGGACGGGCACCTGAATTTCCAGGAGCACCCATCTCTTTCCAACGCACCATGTCGTCTTCATCATCCAACTTGAACGGCGAAGCTCTCGCAGAATTTGGCAAGAAGCATGTCACCAAAGGCCTTGGTCAGTTGACGTCCGGCGTCATGTCCAAGGGACAAGGTTCGTACATGAGCTTTGAGGATGGAAGGGAAATGCTCGACTTCACATGCGGGATTGGTGTGACCAACCTTGGTCAGTGTTTGCAACCAAATCACTTGGCACAGTTTACTTATGCCTCTTTCCAGGCCACTGTCACCCAAAGGTTAGCGGCGCTGCCGCTGCCCAGTGCATGGACTTGGTTCACGGCCAATGTAGTATTGCATTCCATGGCCCATACCTCCGCCTCATCGAAGCTCTCCTCCCCATGATGCCCCACCCGTCCCTGGACTCGTTCTTTTTCTGGAATTCTGGCTCTGAAGCTGTTGAAGCTGCAATAAAAATGTCCCGCATAATCACCAAAAAGCAGAACATCATCGCAATGCAGGGTGAGTTTTCCCTCGATTCATGGCTCGAAGTCTTGGCTGACGTCATGTGCAGGTGGCTACCACGGCCGGACTTTCGGAGCGATGGCGGTCACAAAGAGCAAGACTATTTACAGCGAGGGTGTAGCTCCGCTTATGGTCCGTTTCTTATCTCTGTCGAGGTGCAAAATAACTAAAGCATTGCATAGCCTGGTGTCTTCCAAATACCATACCCGTACTGGCATCAGCTTGGGCTCCCAAGCACGGCCAGCGAAGAGGAGGTCGTGCAGAAGTGCCTGTATCAGCTTGACTTATTACTCAAGCAACAAACGGCCCCTAGTGATACTGCTGCAATTCTTGTCGAGCCGGTACTGGGCGAGGGCGGATACATTCCCGCGCCGGCATCATTCTTGAAAGGCCTGAGGGAAGTCTGCGACAAAAACAACATCCTGCTGATCATCGACGAGGTGCAATGCGGCTTCGGACGAACTGGCACGAACTTCTACATCGAGAACAGCGGTGTCAAGCCCGACATTATGACTGTAGCCAAGGTCAGAAATATCTACGTTTTCCGATTCGAGTATGCGACTGACTCGATTGTCATTCAGGGCCTGGCCAATGGATTCCCGCTCAGCGCCGTCATCAGCCGCACCGAGTTGACAGATAAACTCAAGGGTGGCACATTGGTATGTATCTACTCAAGTGATTTGAGCTGCTTGCTAATGCTGGATTTCATAGGGTGGCACCTACGCAGGCAATGCTGTGTCCTGTGCAGCTGCCATCGCTGTGACA
>JACXVL010000218.1:0-104591 GCA_014898675.1 Athelia sp. TMB | reverse complement strand
AAGGTCGGCCCGTCCTTAGGAAGGGACATCAATGCCCATTCAAGATGGCTGTGCCTGCACCACCAGCGCCCGTGCTAGAAACATACCCGCCTGGCGACGGTCCCCTCACGATCGACACCGTTGTGCGGTTCCCTCACGCACCGACAAGCGAGACAGAGGCCGTAAGTGATCCCACTGAGCAACAAGAGCCTCTTGTAGGTGCTCAGGGATCTTTGAATGTAGTCACGCCGAGCTATGCGCCTGGCGATGGCCCGCCTGTGATTGACGGCGACACACAATTCCCCCACGCGTCAGCTGGATCGAGCGCGTTCTCGAGCGCGCCTGATGTGAATAGGGAGGCGCAGCCCGATTCTCAGAGACTCGAGGAGCGTAATAGGTAAGCGCTATACTACCCCGGCCGATCTGGACTCACCCAGCTTTCACAGCCAATTCACAATCGATCCAGCTCTTTTGGCGAGCAGCAGGCTACTCGCGAGCACACCTGCAGTTGCAAGCAGTGGGGACAAGGCTGGGCTTATTGCAGGCCAGACTTTGGGACATGGGCTCGAAGAAGGACTGCAGGATGTCGGCAATGATGCGATGCAGGCTACAGGTAGGCATAACATCATTGCTTCACATTTAAATGACTTACCTAGCACATTAGGAGCACCTGCCGATGGCCTACATCAACGCGATGGTGCTGTGTCGGCTTTAGAGACCCACGAGCCCATAGTGGTAGACGGTGAGTGAGCCTCCATACAAATGATATGCATTTTAGTACTCACTTATGTTAGAACTTGGTACGAGTTGCCCGATGACGACTTCGCCTTTAGCAGACACCGGCGGAGCCCCAGCAACTGTGGAAAATCGTAAGCGCCCATTGGTCGAGCCTGCTGATTGCGGAACACGCATTGTCCGTGTGCGCTTCATGGGTCCGCCAGGTACGTAAAAACATGAAACTCCAAGTCTATGCTCACACTACTTTCAAGATAAGAACCCACGAAAATATATTACGGACAACACCTCAAGAACAAATGTATATTCAGACCGCAGTGATACAATTATCAGTAAGGTACAATTTTATGGCTTGCCATTTTTGTGCAAATGCTCAACCTTACGGTGCAGTGCCGTGAGCTTTTCCAGACGACCGGTGCCCATGTCGCCTTCATATGTGCTAGGTAAGTATTTGATCATATTCTCGTTTTGATTGAATATTCATTCTGGAGACTACAGACCGGAGACACTCAGTAGCGGAAATGTCAAGTCTTTTTTGCCTCCACAATTTACCGGAGATGATCCTCTATCCCTGCGACTGCAGGACCATCTCCGGGGTATTGGTGCTATATGGCAGGAGCATCACGAAGCAGACCGAGGCAAGCGCCACGAGCGACTGTCGGATCACCGGGATAAGGCTCGAAAGGCCTTTGAGGAGAAAGAGGCTGCTGAGCGTGAGGCTGCTATTGTGAGTGCGAATTTTGAGCGGGAGCAGCGGGAGAGGGAAAGGCTCGAGAAAGAGGTAGCCGAACTGAAAAAAGCTTTGGCAGTATCTACGGATACGAATGGCATAGATCACTAGATACTAAACCCTCAATTGATTTCTCCTCTGCATCATAACTCGAATCTTGCATCTATTGCTAATGTCCATATAAATCTTGGTGTATTGAATGGCATGGACCTGTGTCATGTAGCTGACACTTTTGCGGATTCGGCCTGCTCCGGAATTCCCAATCTCTGCTGCACTGGTATTCACCAGTTGAAGGTTACTATCATACTGCATCGCATATGTTGCAGATGAGGCCTTGGAGCATTTGGTGTGCCCCGAAGCATGGAATTGGTCAACAACAAAACGGGTATCACGGAAGAATTGTGCTTCTCGCAACCACGAGTAGGGAGCCAACTGACAGGCAAAATCATAAACAATGACCTTCGGTGCCACTGGCCAGTAGCAGTATATGGCTGAGAATAGATCATTGCGTCCCTCGGATGTTGGAATGCTGTGGCATCCAACACAAATGGAATGTCGGCACCAAAGAACCATTAAACCGCCAGTGAGGTGTGCCTTTTTGTATGTCGAGTAGTACTTCCCACACTGTGACTCTCCTTTCTCTAGTTTGTCCTCAGCCAGCCCATCATCAGGAATTCCAGGGTACTTTGGCCGAATACGAATTTGTGGGCCACCGTAGCACATCCCAGTTTGGTGCCAGTCATGTTGGAGTAAATGAGGGTCTGGCGGTGCAATAGAATGTTGAGAAAGTGACTGATAGACTTGAGCAGTACGTGTGGCAAGCCATCGAGCAAGGTTGACGATCTGAGTTGGTACTGGACCAATCAAGGCATTTAAAACATTTCCGAAGGCGGGAATCCAAAGTTGGAGGTGGCGAGGTATGCTTCCATTTCCTGAAGCAAATTCTAATAGTATCCCAATAGCTGCATATGGGACTAGAATGAGAATGATATCATCTGCCGCAATCTATCGACTCGGACTCGATCATATTGCTACAGCCATAAACAACAAATACTTACCTGCTTAAGTAGCTCTCGCATATGTTGCTGCAGCACACCAGGCTTACTGCTAAGATACAATTTTGAAAAATCAGCAAGATCGGGAAGTGAATCGCATAAGCCAGATGGAAGTATCAGCTCGACTTGAGGCAGCTTTGGTGCAGCAATGTCCTGGATGGTTTTTCGGTGCTCCTTGGCAGATATAGCTGCCCGAAGACTTCTCCGTCCCAGGTTCACAGTGGTGTTGACAGGGCTTTGAGAAGTGACAAGTGTAGGAGGGGCTAGACCCCGTGCAAACTTTGCAGTTGAGTACCCGATGCTGACACCATCACCAATGATGATTTCTGGATACTTTCCGCAGTCAATACATTCCATTCCTGAATCAAGTGGCTGAAGTTCGGTGAATGCAAACCATGCACGGATGAAACTTTTGATTCCACATAGTGGTATTGGAGATTCAGCCTCCTCATATAACCGGTGTGTTGAAGTAAGGAATGATGAAAAGGGGATAGCAGCGGTTGTGAATACATTGGTGTACTGGTTGAGGAGCTCATGTGTGAATCCGAATATATTGTTCCAGTTGAAGATGCCGAAAAGACCACAATCCGGGCCATATTGCCGCAAGCGATGACAACATGAGGTGCAATCTGCAACCTCGATACTAGTTCCATATGCTCGTCGAAGGCCGAATACAGTGAAGGGGCGAATGGAGATGATCAAGCCATCTGTCTGGTGTAATTGCTCTCCACAGCAGCAGCGAGAGTGATTCGCAAGAGGAATGAGATCTGGCGGAATCTCTGGAGGACGGACTACATATTGGAGGGCATCCTGTGGCAATTGACACCATCGCGGAACTGGAATTGGCTGAAACGACACTGCCTGCTTTGCAGCAGCAGGTTCATCGTCCAAAATATCCTCCTGTGCACTAGATTCAGACGCATCAAGAGTGATGAATCCCTCTGCATCCATGATACCGGCAGCTAAAGCATTTTCTGCCGCCCGCTGTTTGTGGATGCAAGCCGAACGGGTGGCACATGAAAGGCATCGAAGGGTACCATCTAGCAATAGGTAAACGAGAGTCCGCTTGCCACCAGTGCTTCCTAGCTGTGTAGATGCCGCAATGGAGAATATATAGCGCTCCCGTAATGTTGTTTCAGCAAGAAGGATGGCTGGGGGATACTGATGTTCGGAGAGTGGCTCGAAAGCCAAAATCTCCCTCGTGTGCTGTAGAAAGAGCCGGATGTGAAGGCAGGTGTATGAGGCATTACAGTCGCATGAAAAAGTATCTTCTGTGTTGCTAATGGGCAGGTATCGCACATGGTAGAACCGAAGGGGCTGGAATGGTGAGCATATGGTGAAAAGGTATGAAATACAGTCTATTAAACAAAGTATCCACCTTCAGTGTGCAAGAGGAAGTATTCCAGTCCCGCACTGTGTATGTAGAGCGGTCGAGACGAAGCAGTCCATCGTCTAGGCAGCAAGAGGACCAATACATATCCATCTCTGTATCACCCACTGCTATCTGAGTCTCCCCCCTTTCGTTGTATTCACCTGCTATCCCCCATTCCTCTACATCCAATTGATCTCCTTGCATCTCGTTATCCACGCTGTCGCCTTCCGCCTGTGCGCGCCGAGGCTTTTGTGTCAATCGTGAGGCATCGCCGAGGGGCTGGCCTGGAGCGGGTCGCTTCGCGGACTGGTGACCAATCTCGCTCTCGCGGCGTATTTTGATGGCCGCGGGCGGTTGATTGGGCATGTTAGAAGGCGGTAGGCATGATCCAGGCAGTAAAGGAACCCGGATTTGCGGATTGCGTGCAAGCGAGGTGGGAGGAGTGGCTGCTGGCGATGATCGACCTGCATCGTGCAATGGTGCCGTATTGGCAGGCAGCCTAATACGGACTGGGCGCTGCCCGTCCTTGCCGCCACGAGGTGCCATTTAGGTGCAGCAGCAGCAGCAGGGGGTACCGAGCCGAGGAGGCAGTGATCGAGGGCAGAAATGGGCACGCGTGGGATATGATCGGGCGGGAAAAAACACCCAGGAGATGTTAGAATAGGCAAAGTAGGTGCCTCGCTGAGATTCTAATACGTTGTCTGAGCTCTCCGTAGGTTCCAGGGGGTAGGGTATTGCGGCAGCGGAGGCAGGTACGGTTGGGGAAGGACCGCCTGAACAAATAAATAATATTAACTACAGCGCGCTGGGTAACACTAAGCACTGGACGTGGGCCAACGTTCAAAATTGGACGTTTGCTAACGTCCGTTTCTTTACTGGGCAATACCTGCCGACCTTCGTGATGGGTGCATTTTGTGCACTGCTGGGGTGCGCGAGTTTTTTTGGGCCGCTGGCCAGATGATGGAGGCTGGTGGGTGAAATGAGTGCTGTACGTGGAATTAGCGCGGCAATCACGCACATTGTGATCCCCATTAGGCTGCCCATCGACCATCATGCTAAGTCTCACAGTTCACGGCCGGTAATGAGAAGAAATGAGGAGGGAGTAGGAGGGAAGCCGACGCGCGACGCGCTTTAATGATATTTGACTATTTACAGCAAGGCTGATATATAGCTAATAGTAACACTACATGTTGGACGTGGGTCAACGTCCAAAACTGGACGTTAGCCAACGTCCAGTTTTCCATTGGGCCATGCCTCCTGAACCGGGAAGAGTGAAATTTGATGATTTTCGTATTTGTTGCTTTCCGTGCTCGAGATATATCATGGTGGTAGTGTTGCTCTAGTGATGTCTGTCCCGTAACGCCATTGCGCAACGATGATTCATATCTGTTGAGGAACGAGTAATGGACTCGTTGAATGTCTACGGGAAACTAATTGGCACCGGGCCATCATAAGGCCTTATATTAATAAACCCCTTGAAAGAGGTTTATGTGGCAAAAGTTCTGCAATAGAGTGTTTCTGCTGGGATATATATCAGCCTTTTTTTAAACAGCGGTGGATTCAAATTTACTTCAAAATGGCAACTCTCTTTTGCAGGTTATCGTGTGGCGCAGATTCGGTGTGCATACGCATCTTCGGCAAAGGGTTGCACGCCCTCCTAGAGGTCATCAAAAGGGCATGCGCTGCCTTAAGCCTTTATGCATGCTCCTATGTGGCATTCAAGCTCTAAGGCCTTCAAATGACCAGCATCTCATGCACTTAAGTAGTCTGACGTGGCTGCGCAAAATTCATGCAAAGCTTAGCAAAAATATCAAGTGGAGCCGCTCGGTACATTGCGAAACATGATATATATCCCAGCAGAAACACTCTAATATTTAAATCGACCTTATAAACCTATCATAAAACAGTATACACAATGTTCATCTGCGTCTTTGCGGTGAAAAATTCCTTCGTGCATTGCTTCTTCGCCAATCTTACCGGTGCGCCGTTCTGTGCATGCTGAACGCTCAGCGCCTTTGCCGAAACGGCGTGCGACACCAAAGATACCAAGCGATAGATACGCAGCGCGCTGGATAGTCATTCTTCATCAGCGTCTTTGCTGGCGTCGCTGATGTACATGGCCGGTACATGTGCCATGAACTGTAACGGGACCTCACCTGCCAGAATAAACATCTACCACCTGATCACGGAAGGTTTAGAGATAACGATTTGTCCACCTACAGGATGAGCTTGACCCTGCTGCCGCCTGCAGATGTTTGAAGACATGATCTGGAAAGAACTTCGCACACCAACTAGGTTGCTCGTGCTGGTTACTCTATGCTGCCCATCTATTAGCGATCAACGTCCACAGGAATATTCTTCTCAAGTTTGCTGACCTGCGACGCTTTACCAGTCTGTCTTGTCGAATATCCTCGTGTATCACTTCGGCACCCCACGTCACAGTCCAACTCGCCAACTGGAAGAGTAAGTAGCATCAGGAGCACTTTAAGAATGCACCTGTTACCTTGAAATATGCGCGTGCTGCGGCTCTGTGAGTCAGCAGCCAATAGTGTAAAAGCGGATGATAGACGGCGCCCTCGCGGGCGTGTTGGTGTCCTGCTTTAGCTCCCCAACCAGGGCGCACAGTTCTACGCATATACCGAGGTGTCCGAGAACATGTACACTATATGTGTAGGACCTGCGCAGTGTGTTCCGTGTGATCTTTCCCATCTCGTGAAACGTGCGGCGTTCGAATTTGCCCCGAATGTTCCAAAGAGAGGCATTCTATCGACATCGACGGCGGCTTCCATCCTCCATACACTCCCATCTCATCGCTCCTCGTCGCCGCCCGGCCAGTGAGAGTGTTCTGCGCATCCATCCATCCAATGTCAAGTACACAGCAAGACGAACACGCCGTCGCTGATGGTTGTATGGCTCGTCAGATATTTGGCTTCCAAGAGACACCAGTTCGGGGAAAGATGCAACCAGTATGTATCCATCGATGAAGAGAACGACATGGTGAGTGCTGTGCAGATGGATGCGAGCAAGAACGAGAGCAAGACAAAGTCTGATCAACGGCGCCGGCGATCGCCGAACGCACCTCTTCCCGCCATGGCCTCGCTGGACAACCTGCCCACCGAGCTGCTCATCGTCCTCTTTGCCCTCGCCGCCACCCAGGACCCTCTCTTGCCGCTGTCCCTCGCCGCCCTCTCCCGCCGCCTGCGCGCCATCGTCATAGGCTCGCCGGAGATATGGACCCACATTCCGTTGTCAGACGACCCGCCCTCGCCGCCCGCCCTCGCCGAGCTCTGGCTCGCGCGCTCGCACCCACTGCCCTTCGACGCCCACGTGCAGCTCGCCCAGGCTGACGCGCCCGCGCTGCTCGGCCTCCTCGCGCCGCTGCTCGCCCACCTCCCACGCTGGCGCTCCTATACCGCCTCCGGGACGACAGTCCGCATCGACGAGCTCATCCCCGGCTCGGCGCCCGCGCTGCACTACGTCTCCCTCGCGCTCGGCTTCCAGCCCGGCCTCGGCCCGTTCTACGCGTGCGGCACGCCGACACACGACCCGCACCACGTCTCCCTCGCCCTCTCCGTCCCGGCCCTCCCGAGCCTGCCCCCGCGCGTGACCCTCCCGTGCGTCGCGCTCGACATCGCCGCACCGCACTCCAGCCAGCCGCTTGACCCGCGCGCGCTGCTTGCCCTCCTGCGCGCCGCGCCCGCGCTCGAGGAGCTCTACCTCGCGGGCGCGCTGCTCGCGGACCCGCCGGACGACTACTGCGAGGATGAAGCGCCTGTCGCGATGGCGCACTTGTGGCTCGTCCGCGTGCGCAGCACGACGCTGCAGCGCGCGATTCTCCCGCATATACGTGCGCCGCGGCTGCGCGAGCTGTGGCTGCAGCATCTGAATGTCGATTTCGTGCTGCCACCCGTGCCAGGGGAGGAGCCTGCTGACGACCCGCCGGCGCCGTTTGTGGATGAGGGGGTGCAGCCGGGGCCATTGGTCGCTCCAGCCGCAGTTGATGAAGATGAGGACGAAGAGGACGCGGAGGAGGATACGACTGCCCCCGCTGCATCGTCCTCAACACCCGAATCCAGCGACGCCTTCAACGCCCCACACACGAACGGCGTCCTCCAGCCCCCCGTCCCAACGCCCGACGTCTCTAGCTCCAGCTCCAGCTCCGACTCCACACCCCCCGCGCCCGCCGACTTCTCCCGCTCCCCGCACAGCGACCTGCACACCGGCTCCGCCCTCCGCCTCCTGCTCGCCCCGCCCGCGTCCCCCGCCTCGACGCCGCTCCCCGGCTCCCCGCGCCCCGCGTTCGCGCCCGTGTGGGAGGCGCCCGACCCGCACGCACACGCACTACCCGCGCACGCGCCCGCCCCCGCGCCCGGCATCGCGCTCGAGGTGCTCGAGATGGACCTCGCGGACCTGCGCGCGGCGGACTTCGCGTGGCTCTTCGCGCGCCTGCCGCGCCTGCGCGTGTTCCGCCTGTCGGGGAGCGACATGGGCGACGGCGTGCTGCGCGGGCTGCTCCCGCACCGCGAAGAGAAGGGCGGGGAGGGGGAGGCGGGTGAGGGGGCGGGTGAGTGGACGCTGCCGCTCCCGCGCCTCGAGCACCTCGAGCTGCGCGCGCCCGCGCGGCTCACGGGGCCTGCGCTTGCAGAGGTGCTCGTCACGCGTGTGCGCTTCAGCGACGCCCGCGCCGCTGCCGCTTCCGCTTCCGCACCCCTCGCCCCCACGCCGCTCCCTGGCATCGGCGGCAGCGACGACGCGCTGTACGCACATGCAGTGCGCCACGGGCGGCAGATCGACCCCTCGGCTCCTGCCCCGTCCTCTCCCCCGGCTCCATCCGCCGTCAAGGGGAAGGGTAGGGCCGAAGGGGACGCGGACGGGGAGATACGCACGCTGCGCACGCTTGTGCTCGTCGAGTGCGCGCTTGGTGCGGCGGATGTGGACGCGCTGGAGAGCGCGTTTGGCGAGCGGGTGCGCTTCATGGCATGATTTGGTTTCTGTGCCTACGAGGGATGGAGATGCGCGCTGTGTGGTTTTGCTAATGAATGGGATACCGGCTTTACCTGCGGATGCCGCACATTCGGATTCTCGTATTACCTATGCACATATATACGTTGTGCGTAGTGCTAGTATTTCACATGGACATCCTTTGCCTTGAAGTCTAGGCATGGGATGAGCCGTCTGTCAGCGGCTATAGTGACACGGATAGACCTGGAGCCGTAGTCACTGGGCTAAGAGTCAGATAGCGGCACAGGATGATTGCGGTATGAAGTAGTACTTGAAGTAGCTACTTGAACATCTTGCACGTGACGTGATCCGGGGAGGCCCAAGTTGAAGCTGAAGGAGATGATCCTCGGTGAGTCAATCTGGGTCTCAGCCTCATGCATCAACCTTTCTGACCATTAGGCCTGTGGCTGGGCTTAGAGTGGCACGATTGTGGACACGTTCGTGCCAACTCGGCGGTAATCTCCTGAGTCTGACCATTCAAGTTCACGCCCCAAATTCCGGATCTCCGAGTATATGGGTGTCTGCTGATTTGGACGTTCTGGAGGAATGTTCTCCTTACCGCTATCGCTTAGATCGTGCTCTGCTCATCGATTGTGCTATATAGCATGCCCGTTCTCCTGTGAACAGCTTCAGAGTGTTTTACCCTCCCAGTTGTATGTTGCATTCTCTTCTCTAGCGTGATACATTTACTGACGGCGTAGCCTAGTGTTCTATCTTGAGCTGCTCCCACTAGCAACTGCAAGTCGCTCTCTGATTAGAAATAGTCGTCTTCAGTATTCAGTAAAATCAACTTAGCATCAACTCAACACCAACACTTCTTCTACCATGTCAGCAAGAATCGTGGCCTTGGCGGGCAATGCTTTCATCACGGTAGCGCAGGAGGGCGCTGGGGACGTCATCAATGACAATGGCCTGGCCAACTGGAGCAACGCGAACACCATCATCAGCGCATATTTCCGCATGGCCTCTGCCGGCTCAGTGACGGTTGGGCTGAACGCGTACCTCGCGGGCAGCAACCACAGCTCTGTCAGAGTCACCGTCAACGGGACCGCGTTCACAGTCCAGCTCGCTGGCACGACCGCAAAAACCTACCCTGTCGGCACCATCAATGTGACCTCCCCCGGCTACGTGAAGGTGGACATACAGGGCCTGACCAAGGACGGCGGCTTCTTCGGCGACGTGTCGGGCTTGAGCGTCACCACGACCTCTGCGCTCGACTACGCCAACGACCCGGCGAACTACTACTGGTCGCGCCGCGGCCCGTCGGTCCACATGGGCTACACCGTGCCGGCCAATAGCGAGTACTTCTACAATGAGGTGACTGTTCCCGCGGGTCAGGACTCCATCGGCTCGTATTTCATGGTTGCAGGCTTTTCCGCGGGCTACTCCGGCATCCAGGTCAAAGAAAACGACCGCTGGGTCATCTTCTCCGTCTGGGACGCAGACGACGGCCAGAAGACCACGCTCGTCAGCAAGGGTGCGGAAGTTGTCGACAACAGCTTTGGTGGTGAGGGGACCGGAGGCCAGGCGTATCTCGTGTTCAATTGGGCGGCTGGTAGCACCTACAAATTCATCACGCGCATTCGGCCTGATGGCTCAGGCAACACTCTCTACTCGGCGTGGTTTTTCGCGCCGGAGTCGAACTCCTGGCGCTACCTCGCCACCTGGAAGCGCCCCGCCACCAACACTTATCAGACCGGCGTCTACTCCTTCCTGGAGAATTTCATCGATACCAGAGGCTATACTGGTCGCCGTGTGCAATACGGTAACCAGTGGGTGCGCAACGTGAACGGCACCTGGTCCGAGGTCACCGCCGGTTATTTCACTGGTGATGCCACTGCGGCCAACGCGCAGCGCAAGGATTATGCAGGTGGCATAGAGAACGGACGCTTCTACCTCCACAACGGCGCATTCTTCCCCGACTATGTGCCACTCAATCAGAACTTCAATCGCTCGGCTACTGGCCAGCAGCCGACGATTGACGTAAACACCCTGCCGACCCAGTGAAGCAACATCAAAGAAGGGTAAGAGCACTACACTGACTTCAGCCACATGGTGACAGACTGACATTAATCCTTCAGCTTTCTTTCTTTTCTTGTCCAATTCCTTCCGCAATCAGATGTACGAATAACTCCAAGAAATAGCTAGAAACAATGTGCGCGAATATTCTGGAACTGCTGAAACTGGTTGAAGATATAGAACAGAAATATCCATTCTCTCGTCTGCCCTGTGTGTACACTTGGCCTGAGCATCGACCAGTCTTTTGTCGCACACCTGCGAGATCGTTCTTCACCTCGACCAGCTGGAACTCTGTATTCTTTGATTCACCAATCGTCCTCTTCAGCGACCTCCCGATATCCATCGCCATCTTGCAGTCTGAGTGGTGACCAGTGACCAGGCTCTGGCCAACTGCCAGGACTGGATGGGGTGGGACCCGTGCTGTGTTATGCTACGGGAACAGTTTATGCTGTTTATGGTTATTTCACTTCATTTGCTGGGCACGGCGCATGCGTAGATGTTTATTTGAAGATGCACGCTTACTGACATGAATATATTCAGCACTTGAACATCGCTCACGTGATAACAATCACGTAATTGGGCCTACGGAGCACGGCGGAGCACGCGACGGCGCGATTCACCTCAATTGGGGGTGGCGCACACCTCCGTGTTGGAAACGGTTCCAAAACGGGACGTCACCGGAACCACTACCACCACGCTCACCACCTCTCCCGCCACATAAAGTTAAATTTCAAAAAAGCTTTTGAGGTGCCATTTGACTTGTAGCAGTCAAAAAATAATCTCCAATCCTTTCAGGTAGCGGCAAAGGCTACTGTACAACAAGTCTTACTGCGTAGGCAAGATGTGCGATAACATGGCTAACAATACATGTCGCGAATCTGGTGGCTCCACCCTGCGACGGGGACAGTGCGAGTGGGCGCACAAGAATGTTAATTAGCGGGAACGTTTCCAATTCTGGCCAAGCAGCTCCGAATCGGAGCCGCAACAAGCGCATTGCACCCTCCACTCAACGTCTTAATATCCGCAGTTTGCACAGGTTTGATCTTCTATCTGGTCGACTCTGCTGCCTAGCGAGACTAGACTGTCTCTCAAACACAGCCGCGGCTAAATCGTGACCTCCGAGTCTCCTAATTGGACTCTAGAGTAGATATGAACTCTCCTCAAATGCGTCGCTTCTCCCTGCAGTACTTGCTTGCCCGTCAGTACTGTCCCCAGGTCTTCTATCTACCCTCGAATCCTCCATTTCCATGAGCACTGCGTACGATTCTGCGATACTTGCGCTCAGCGTCAATCAGAATTTTGGGTACGCGGTCACAGCTAGCGGAGCACTTTTGGTGCGTCCTCAGTTGCGGGAAGAAGACATTGCAGCGCTGACCGACGTCCCCAGATCTACGATGTTCTGACTTTGCTGGGAAAAGAGGCGAGTATTTCAATTTGAATGAAAGAACACGAATTGAGAATTGGCAACTAGGTTGAATATGTCTGGGCCGCTCCATGGAGTTTTGGGACAGCTCTATATCTGCTGAATCGATATCTGCCCTTCGTTGATGCCTTCGTGGCCATCACAAGTAAGTGATGTATCCTCTCTATACCATTGCCTCGAGTCTGATAACCGTCTGCGAGCAGTGTATACAAGCTTCAGCTCTCCGAAGGTCGGGTTAATATCTACTTGTACCATGCCGACAATCTCATTCATTTTTAGGATTGCAAAATGGGCGCCATTGTAACAGCGGGTGAGTAATCAGTCTACACAGTTTCAATGGCGATGGCTCATTGTGACACAGTGTTCTCTGTTATTGGGATAATTACATCGGAAGGTAATTTTTCTCACTTGGTGTCTGAAGGTCCTTGGGGCTTACTATTGCTACAGTGGTTCTTATAGCACGAACGTACGCTATATGGGGGCGTCAAGCACACATCCTCTGTGGCCTATTGCTTCTTGGTGCGGTAGGGTTAAATTCTTCTACTGGAGGATCAGAGCGCATGCCGAATATTTGCATCAGGCTACATTTGCGTCTATCATCGTTTTTGCGAGCCTCGAAGTTGCCAGCTGGACATGTGCGTACTGCCCCTCTTGAATATCCTATTCTATATTAACACTGCTTCGGTAGATGGGCTTTCGCCATTTCCAGAGATAACCGCGTGCTTCCTCACTGGTGCCAGCAAAATCATATTCGTCGCGTATGTTACGCTGATTCTTTTTGAGACTTGTGAGCGTCTCGGTTGCACTCTTGATTTATATCTAACATTGACATTTTCAGGCCTTGTGATCATGACCATGATCAAAGGGGTACATCATAGTATGTTACTACCTATGCTAACTTTTCGTCACTGACACCATCTTTTTCAGTGCGCCAAACACACTCGACTTGGATTAGAAAAATGTATCAAGATGGTAAGAACTCCTCGTTGCTAACCTACCAAACTCAAATTATCTGACACTATTGCACTTCAGGATTAATTTTCTATCTGTATACTCTTTGTACGTACTTGAACCACAGTGAGAGTAGGCCACCAATGAACAAGTGGCTTTAGTGACTTCATGCGTCAACATCATCATTCCACTAGCTGCGCCAGTGAGTTTTATCATTGCGTGCATATTGTTTACAACTCAACCATTTTGAAGCCCGGTTATGAGAATATCATCGCAGTGTCAGTTCAACGCCCCATTTGTTAGGCTCACGTGCCTCGCTAATTGATCCTGTCCATGTCTCACAGACCTCAAAGGATATTACACTCCGTTTTCGGCACAAGAGTCCTACTCTTGCTATTTGAACAATGGCATAGAGAGCAAACTAGCAGGAGAATCGAACTGACTACTATCTCAAGGGGGAGCATTGAACTGACTACTATCTCAAGGGGGAGTATTGATGAAGCACGCCTACTGCGCTAACTGCGATCGTACCTCTGCGCCTCATGTATTTTATCCGGACTGAGTTTCTTTCCTGAACAGAAGGAGTATTTACAAAGTATTTACAAAGTATTTATCGCAATTTAGTCAATGAATCACTGTAGGTGGAAGGCACGGATGATTTGAACCACATCACACACTTTGCATCTGATACTATGCCTGAAGCTTTTAGGATGAGTGAACTGAGGGGTACTGTGAGTCTACTGACAGTTGTTTACGTACTTATGCTCAGTCGTCGGCCCGGCCCCTGTTGGCCCTGCTGTGTCTTGAACAGAACTGTAATGCTTCACACGTAGTTTGGTCCAGACTGCGCCCTCTCTCCCGCCTCTCCGCTCCGTCGTCGCAGGTCATCGCGTGCCTGCGACTTGCAAAGTAACGTAATCGGAATTGGATGTCTGTGGCTCTAGCTGGGATCTGGATTCCCATCGTCGCAGCTTACCTGGCAGGGCAAAATACAATCGCACCACACTCTTTGAGCAGAAGTCTCTCTTTGGCGCGACAGACCTTCAACCTACTGGACGTTTCAAGATACACACAGCTGGGGCTTGGGAGCGCGGCTGACTGGGCCACTGAGCCAGGTCTGACGACCGTTGCTGGTCATGTCATGTATGTAGTGGCCATGACGCCACATATTCACCATTGCCTTTTCTGAGGTCGTGTTTGAGTCGTGTGCTGAATTTTGCATGACGCGCAGGCAGCCCAGCTCTTGACCTTGGGCTGTTTTTCCTCTTTATATCACTACCAACTTGCTTTCCGAAACCGAATGCGGGTACTCCTTTGCACGATGACTTACGCAAGCGCCACAATCAGGCACCCAGTACCAGCCAGTACCCTCCAGTACAGTCCAGTACCTGAAGGTACCTGAGTGCGCCAATTCATTCGAAGAACTCGGAGGCAATGTCGGTCAACTTGAGGGTTCCCGATTTGGACTCCCTTTGTCGCTGCCAGTGGCACCTCTTTTGGCCGTCCCTTTGTCGACTCGCCCACCCACGGGAGTATATAGTCGAGGGATGCCGCGCACCATCCCAATCAGACCAGTCTTATTGTCTTCGCCCTCTTGACAGCAGCAAAGCTCCCCCAAGCCATCATTCCTACAACCCAAACTCGAACAATAATCGGAAAATGTACTCGAAGACACTCGTAGCTTTGACCCTCGCCTGCAGTAAGTTCTCTTGGCTTAACTTCTTGGCGCGTAGCTAATTACCCTGCGCCTTAGTGTCGCTCTTTGCGATGGGCGCGCCCCTTGACATCGACGCGCGCACACCCGAGGTGGACGCGCGCATCTGCAAACCAGACTGCATCTAAATTGGTACGCCTTCCACAATGCTCGTTTACTTGCACGTGTACTTATACTACATTAGCAGCTTGCAGTCATTCAACTTCTCCTCCATTATACTCACGGATAATACCATCACTGCAGTAAGCCCTATATCCTCCTTACTCGCAGTCCCATGCTCATCTGATACCTTGAATCTAGCTACCTTATTGGCTCTCAGTCATCATCCCTCTTTTTCGCCAGCCCATAGACGGCTTGTCGACTAATCACTCCCCTTAATCTTTCGTCTTTCGCTCGGGTTTCCTACTGGTCTCTCCACATTTTTGTGTCTGGGTTTTACAGGCTGCCGACGGTTCTGAAAATGTGTATCAATTAGCTATTTAGTATTGTCAATATCTTGAACATAGATATCAGTTTGGCTTAATTTTCGTGTGCTCGTCTGTTCATGCAAGTCAGTTTTTGAACATCATGCACGTGACCCGGATAAGGGAGATTGAGATTGAGAGCAATTGTGATTTCGATCTTCCAAAGATATAGCGAAGATCATTACATTTATGGTGGTGCATATTTGTGTGGGCATATTATGTAGCAATCCACCGCCTGACCACTAACTACCACAACGGATCGAATACATTCAAGTGTCGTCTCAGAGGGAAAGTATAAGATGAGTTGGGGTCTAAATGGGGTCTAAATAAGAAAACTCATGACCAAGCTTCACCTCCGCAAATGAGCAGGCGCCTGCGCGAACTTGCTGATATAATCATCCCATATAGTGTCTCGGGTTTGCTCTGGAATGCTCAAGCCCGACGACGTGGCCGAGACATGTCCCCGGTGGCTTGGCGCGAGATCTTCGCGGTAGGCTCCTGCATCGAGGGCCTCGTTCGTAGATGACGCCTCAGACTGAGAGGTGCTGTGGTGTATGTAGCCAGCAGCATCGGGGCAGAAAGTCGACCTCTCTAGGTTGTCGCGGCTGAAGTTCGATCGCCAAGATATGTCCTGTCTGGTTGCCTGGGTCGGAGCATCGTATGTCATCGAGCTGGTAGGCGCCGGAGGAGTGACTGGAACAGGGGCGGCGATTGGCGGACAAGATGGAATATGCGAGCTATGTGATATGTTGGTGGCGCCAGCGCTGTTCACCTTTGGAAGTGGCGGTTTGATAGGCAGCGCAGAATGGGTGCTGCTCTCCAACGTGTTGAGACTAGGCTTTGAAGCGTTGAAGGCAGCAAAAGAGTCCTGTGCTTGCTTTAACACATTTTCAAGCGTAGTCTTTGGAATATTTTGAGTATACTGATTAAGAGAGGGGGTATGGCTAAACCCACCATCGTAAAAGCTGGGCGGCACTGCCTTGTGCCCATCTCGTAGAACGGAATCGCATCTTCTAGTTCTGTCAAGGCTTCCCGCGCCAGCGAACATTCCGGTGCCTCGATAACCAAAACTCCCAACACCATCTGCGAAAGATGAGCAATGATGAAGGCCTCGTGTTTTGACCGGAACCTACAATTGCAGAGAAGTTTTGCGTCCAATGGTGCCAACGACGGCCGGCCCACTCGGGGTGATTTGTATATAATCCCCTTGTACCATAAAGCAAGCGGAGGGCGCTATTATAAGCTGCCAGCACCGAAGGTCCAAACTGATGCCCAAGCGGGTTGAGCGGTTCTGCACGAATCGCGCGCAGAAGATAGCTGCGGTGCATATACAAGAGATCTGTAGATGAAACAGGTGAGAGGTCAGGTGGCAGAAAACAATCACCATACACTCACTGCATTCACGCGAAATCAAAGTGCAATGCTGTTCATCAGCCCTGGCACGATCACTCGACCAAGTGTGCAAAGTGTCAGAGGGGTATACAGGGCACTGCAGATGAGCAGGTATGTGAAATTCCCGGATTATCTTATCCAACCTCATGAGCCCATGATATGATGTGTTCCGCATACTGAAGGCGTGCTGGGCTGATGGCTCCAGGCACATGGCGACATAACGCCAGTGCCATGCATGAACTATATTGACATCAAGGTCAGTGCTGCCTATATTATCCTTTGATGATTTTCTTACAGTCCAGTCTCACAGTTTCAGATGGTGCGGAGCCAGGCGTTACGTTGTCAGGAAAGCGGCAGTCGATTTGCCACATGTTCATCGAGTGAGGACGGCCCGCGACGATACTCTTTGGTTCAGTTTGAGCTGAGAAGTATGCGGAGGGTTGTGGAAGGGCTTACGGTCCACAAGTCATAAGAGTAAAACTCCCAAAAGAGAACGCGGCGGCGCTGGATTTCATCTTCATCAAACCCACACCCCGCGCAGTCTTTCTCTGTAACGTTAGATAAGCGGTGGTTGATTGACTATATGTTAAAGGTAGTCACGGAGGCCGATCTATAAGTGATCGTCAGTGAATTTTCTAAGATTGAAGTAAACAACAAAAACATTACTATCTGAGCCATCTTCGCACATGTGCCTCCCAATATCCATCTCTCTTCGCCAGCATTAACGTCCGAAATGTGCAGAAAACGGATGATGGTGAAGATTGCCTGGACAGTCGCCGTACTAGTTTCTTGAATGAGGGGCTTGAGAGCCAGCGCGGCGCGAGCAAGCGTGTGGTATTGGTGCGCAAGGACTTTGGCGGTAGGGTGCTCTTCCCAGAACGCCCCTGATGCTAGTACCGTGAAGAAAATAGACAGTCGGTGAGGATGTATGGTATCTAATGAGACGTGTTTCGACGAGGAGTACAATGGAGCCATTATGTTCTCCATGAAGTCAGTTCTGACCACTGGATCATACCTTATGACTAAATTATTGATAGGTTTCCTCCAAAAAGTGATATCAGCACATACATCCAGGTGACAAAGCTGTAGTATAGCTCTATCAGTTGCAGCGCCCGATCTTTGTTTGGAACAAATCCGATAAATAAAGAGGTGTCGCAAGCGCTATTCGGGAGACCCATAGGGAAACTGTTGGACAGCTTGACGATCTCGGGAGGCATTCCTAGGGCAACAGGGTCGCGGAGGTCCGAACCTTCGTCTCTCTCCTGGGAAACGGTGAGCACGGCGAAGACAGGACGTCAAGATGAACTAGCGGACTTCGCTTTTCACCGCTCTCTCGAGGTACTACGCAATATCATTGATCTGTTTTCAGAATTGTGGGCGTGAGGACAGCGGCTCACCTCCGAACTGGCAGTCTCCCCATGATACGTGGCATTGCCGATGCGGTCGAGAGTGAGCTGTCCGACAGTATTTGATACGTCTTCTGCGCTATCGTACGCATCTAGATTTGCAGATACGATCTGCGCGCTAGATTGTGCTTGTGCGATCTCCTGCAATTGTTTCAGCCTTGCCTCTGCTTGTCTGACCTGCTCACTCAGGTGTAGGAGCTGTCCCGGGAGGGCCCTGTAACGAGGCAGACCCTTAGTATATCTGGTCATTTCGCTTGTATCGGTGACAGACATACGGATTCGCTTTCGTGGGGGCCATAGTCCCTATTTAATACTGTCAGGCATGCCTCGCATGCACGAAGCAAATAGCAATCACCTGCGGGACAAATGTCGCTGCATCCACGGCGAACGCAGGCTTGGCAAGGAAACACCCTGCAGGGAAACTAAATTGTTATCAAACCGTTCATTCGCCCTGGCGAAAGGGACTTGCCTATCGCATTTAAGTTTAGATCTGTGAAATATCAGCTGCTTTGGGTCGATTGTGGGCTCGCGATTGTGCTTGCCTTCGACACTCTGCACACGCCGCAGGGCTTGCTCTATTGTGAGTGCTTGCTTTCTTCATGTTTATCCGGCACTGGATATTTGACTTCATGGGATGCAGTAGTCAGCTTCCGAGTAGCCCGATGACGCTGAAAAAATTACAGTGGACGAACACACCTGGAAATACAAGTCATGCAGAGGAAGAAGCAGTTGTATATCATGGTGAGTGCACTACTTATGCCAATCCTGACGGCCGCACTGATGTGGACGCGTTTCAAGGTGTGATGATCGTGGTTCGTCCGTGTGCTCGCAACCGTGGGAGAGCCCCCTCGTCTAACAAAGTTCCAGCGCCTAACTCGGTTCAACCTCGAAGGTTAACCGCGACTGCTCCCTTGCACGACCAGGTTACCGGTTGCGTAAGAGTGGCTGTTCGCGGAGTTGCCTAAGGTCCTAGAGAGGCTGAACCTGCGGCCTGGTGGCCTCTTGGGCGACGTTGTAAACATGGCGACCCTGTTGGCGGCCCTGGAGCGGGACCCTGGTCGCTTCACGATGCTTATGGGCGTTCCGCGACGGACCGCACCCCCACCACCGCCGATAAGGAGCGGACCGGGGGGATGGCCATCTCACAGCGTTCAAAGGCAGGGATCATGTATTACGACAACAACGTGTACAAGCAGGGAAACAGACGTAATGTAGCAAGAGCGTAACGGGTACAGAGCGAGCAAGGTCAAAGCGAGGAATGAAGGAGTGTCAAGGTGGTAGTGGGGCCAGGCGAGGCGCGTTCGGCAGATGCACTAAGATCTGCGTGGTGGTACAGCATGCGCGTCAAAAACGTGAGGCGGGAAACGCCCCTGGTATTCTAGAGAACAAGATACGTAGTTCAGTTCAGTGCAGTTCGATCAACAGACCATCATGTCCGGCTAAGGTCCAGCAAGCACGAAAGGCGCCAGTCAATGGCGCGCGGGCACGGCGAGCAGCGCGCCGACGAACCCCCAGCACGCGAGCCCCGCGAGCAGCGCGCTGCGCACGACGATCTCCCACTGCGCGCGCGTCACGACGGGGTTCAGCACGCGCGTGAACGGCGACGCGAACGCGGGCACCGCGTTCACGCGCCGGAACTGCGCCGCCATGTCCCTTGCGCTCACCGGCCGCGAGCTCGGCGGCGACGCAGCCTTCTCCGCGCGCGGCTGGTTGCACGCCGCCTGCGCGCGCGCGAGGCCCGCGAGCACGCCTGTGCCCGTCCTCTGCGCGTCGGCGGCGTCGGACGAGGCGCGGCTGCGCGCGGGGAAGCGGTACCCGCGCTTCGGGAGCAGGTCGAAGTCGAACGGGCCGATCGCCTGGCGCTCCGCGGGCGTCATCTCGCGCGCGGCGTCGAAGTCCTCGTCGCACAGCGGGTCGTACGGGTGGATGAACGACGCGGTCGGCGTGAACTCGTCCGTAGAGGAGCCCGCGCTGTCTTTGGCGCGCGCGTCGTGCAGGGAGGGGAAGGCGTACGCGGGATGCGCGTAGGGCGGATGCTGGGAGTAGCCGGTTGCGGGGCCCTCGAGGTGCGCCTCGTCGAAGTACGCGGGGCTGATCTCGATCGTGAGCGCGTGCCGCATGCTGCTCTGCCCCGCGGAGGACGAGCCGCTGGACGACGCGGTGCTGGTGCTGCCGCCGGAGGCGGAGGAGGACGTGGACACCGAGCGGGCGCGCGGGGAGTCGCGCAGCACGGCGCGGTCCGGGATGGCCACGCGCAGCGCGCGCGGCGGGGGGCTGATGGGGGGCTGTGCGACGGGCAGGACGACGGGCTCGGGGGCGGTATACGACGACAAGGTGGGCGGGCGGAGACGGGGGTTGATAAGCGGCTGGGGGCGCGAGATGGGCGGGCGGGAGAGCTCGAACTTGCGGAGCTGGCGGAGGTCGCCAAAAACGTAGACCATCATGCAGACCTATGAGTGAAGGTGTGAGCGGTGAACAGGTTGCTGTAGAGAAGGTCCGTACCCCGTGCAAGCTCGCTAGTACAACTGTCAATCCAATCCAGAGACCCGGAATTGCCAGCAGGCGCAGCCACCTGCTTCTGCCGTCCAAAAAAGCTACCAAGAGGGGCGGGATGCTGCCCAGAATCATGATGCCCGTTCCTCCAATCATGCCGCAGAGCGCCCTGTCGTTGCCGACGTTCGTATATGCAGCCACCACCATTCGCTCGAGGCTTTCCTTGAGCCGATGCTGTGTCTCAACGGCAACTTCCGCGAACACAGCAGGGTCTGGATGCGGCGAGCCAAAGTTGGAGGTGTGGAAGGGCGAGAGGATGTCGGAGGAGATCTTGAGTTCGTATGGGGACTTGGGCGTGAAGAAAGTTTGTTTTGCTCGGGTATAGAATAGCGCAAGAGAGGCGGAGGATTCCGCGGCTGGTAAAGCCACGCGATATGCAGTGGATGATGGAGAGATGCTGGGTCGACGGGCCTTGTAAGCTGAGCTCCATTGATTATATTTGGTGGTGTACTCTTTCAGCCAGAGGGTAAAGTATCTGCGCAGCACGATTAGTGCGGCAAGGGCTTGGGAGGGTGGTTCTTACAGGTTCTCGGGGCATTTTTCTACGTAAAGTAGCCATTCTTCAAAGTCCTTGAGGCCTGAAGGCGCATATATGTAAGCAAAGTGCCACTTTCAGCGCCAAAACGCATACCAAGCGGAGGAAGGTGCTGTCTGTTCAGGACGTCTTCGAGCTTGACCGAGAATACAGGCGTGACTGTAAAACCTCATCAGCACGAATTGGACAGCGCGATGGTAGAGCCATGTACCCGCGCAGGATCTTACTTTCCCGATCGCGGGAGGGGGGTTGCAGAGGCGATACTGTAGATCGGTGAGAAAACCACGAGGCTGCAGGCAACGCGAATGATCTTACCGGCAATGCCAGCAAAGCCTTTGCACTCAGCTTGAAGGTCTTGGGCTGGGACTGCTGCCTCTGGGAGACGGACGCCCTGCGCTGAGTGGACATGGTGGTACAGGTGCAAAGAGGCAGAGGGGAGGCGGAGAAACCCTGAATGGCCTCGAGCCAGCCCGACGGTCTGGGAAGCCGATCTGGGCAATTGCGACGCCGTATCTTTCGAACACCAAGTAGCGTGCCTCCGCGCCGTCCAAAAAGCACTCTCGTAAAGAGCTGAAAACCAAATTGCTCTGGCACTCTTCCATCATCATATCATTCATGAGGGACGCAAGCAATTGCGCGGATCGCAGCCGGTGAAGGGCTCGGACAGGGTTTATTAACGTGTAATCCTCGGCGGGGCCAGCGACCGGTGACAGAGGCTTTGTGGGACAGTCGCTGCCAGAAGGTACGGGCGTGCAGATGCGGCATTCCAGGTGCCCTTCAAGGTGATGGAACCTGTAAACCCACTTCGCTTCGGGGCAAGTAGAACAGCACGTCACGCGCCCTCTACACCCGATCGAGAAGATTCTTCCTCTCATATATCCCTTCTTTGCCTCGACCATGCCACCGCGCAGGCCCACCGCCGGCGATGTCGACAAGGTCCTCGACATGTGGCCCACTCTTGCCGATCTCCCCGAATCCTTGCGCGCAAATGCCATTCACACCAATTTTAACCTGGAAGACGTGTTAAAAAGGGTAATCTTATCCAACCCTTGGGTTCCGCCGACCGGCGATCGATGTCCAATCAACGACCTGCCCAACGAGCTGCTCGCGCATATATTCCACTTGGGCGCATTCGAAGACGATGACGAAGAGGACGAGGACGACATGTACCAGGACACGATGGAGGATGCTATTTTTGACGAAAAGGACATATCCGCGGACGATGGATTCGAGGACGAAGACTCTGACGATGATGATGACGACGGCACACCGACCACCACGCTCCCCTTCCAGGTGCTCGTCTCTCATGTATGCTCTCATTGGAGAACCGTGGGTGAGTGGCCTCGCCGGCTGTTACTCGCATCCCTGCTAACACCCTGCCACAGCCGTCGAGACACCGGTGCTATGGAGCACGATTAAATTCGTCGACGAGCCCTCCCCATTCACGCGCTGCAAAGAATGGCTACACCGCTCGAAAGATCTGCCGATTGAGGTGATCATCGACTGCACGCGCGAGGCCGACACCGAGGCCTCTGACTCCGAGATGGACGTCGACGCGGGAAAGCCGGAGGAGCCCTTCTACACGCACAGCGACCTCCACACCATCCTCGAGATCGTCACGCCCCACGCCGCCCGCTGGCGCGTCTTCGAGGTCGAGGTCAACGAGTACTCCTTCATGCGCATCGTCACCGACGCGCTCGCCGCCCTCCCCGCCGCGCCCGCCCTCCAGATCCTCCAGCTCCACCACTACGGCGAGGAGGCTGACGACGAGTACGAGTTCTTCCTCCCCGCGGAGCTGCGCGACCCCGCGCCCGTGCTCTTCGCCGGGAACGCGCCGAAGCTCGAGCAGCTCGCGCTCTGGGGCGTGCACCTCGACTGGTCCGCCGCCGCGAACCGCTTCCTCGCGGGGCTCAAGGACGTCGAGCTCGCGTACCACGCGCAGGACGTGCGCCCGACGTGGGCCGAGCTCGCCGCGCTCCTCGCGGGCAGCCCCGCGCTCGACACGCTCTCGCTCTGCCTCTCCGGCCCGCGCGGCGCGCCGAGCGACTGGGCCGCGGAGCGCGCCGTGCCGCTGCCGAGCCTGCGCAGCCTCGTGCTCGCGTTCCACCCGCCCGAGGACCTCTGCGCGCTCGTGCGGCTCCTCCCCACGCCGAACCTCACGTCGCTCTCGCTCGACCTCGAGGAGGGCGACTACTCCGCGTTCGCGGCGCTGCTCGCCGCGCCCGAGCCCGGCGGCGCGTCGAAGAAGTCGCTGCTCAGCGGGCTGGAGCACCTGAAGCTCTCGGGGCTGCCGTGCGCGCCCGCGACGGTGGACGTGATGTACGAGCAGCTCGGCGCGCTGCGCAGCATCAACCTGAAGCTGTGCGACGAGTTCCTCGACGCGCGCTTCTTCGAGCGGCTCACGCAGCCGATCGACGCCGCCGCGAAGGGCGGCCCGCCCGCGTTCTACCTCCCGCACCTCGACACGCTCACGACGAGCGGCGTGCCCGGCGCGGAGATGCGCCGGCTGGTCGAGGCGCGGAAGAAGGCGGGCGTGCCGGTGAAGCGGCTGTTCATGTGCGAGGACGACGACGTGAGCATGCAGGACGAGGTGTGGTTCCGCGGGCAGCTGGAGACGTTTGAGCTGTTTGAGCCGAGTGACGATGAGGAGGACCTGGAGCTGGTGGAGGGGGAGATGGACATGGACGAGGACAACGACATGGGCCTCGACTAGTTTGCGCGCAGAGCGTTTTAGAGACGAAAATTAATACTGAGCTGTGTAATTTCTTGGGACTGTATGTTATTCTCGATGTATCAGTATCCAGTGCACCCGTTGTCATCCCAAGGACCATTTTCAATGTCGAGTGGGTTTGGTCGCCCACGATACGGGCAACATTCAACATGCTCTGTTTTCAAGGTTTGCCTGCTTCACGGGTCTACATTATCTACAAAAGTGGTCATAAAAATGGCCAGGTTTTTATGATTTAATAGCTACTGCTCTTTGACTTTAATTCCCAGCGGCACCGATCCCTACAAACTTCAGAGGAGTTGCGAGTGCCACAGGTGTGGCGGCTGTTGATAAAAAGCCCGACGCTGCGGCGACTCCAAACTCTTCCCATGATGAACTTCTCGAGCTTGGCAATGCAACTTCGATTGAACGATAGATACTGTCATTTCTAACGTTCTTCGCTGAATCACAAACTGCACTATGCCATATCGTGCTCGCAATGTCCAGGTCTATTCCCATCACAGCCAACCCTCCACTTGTGTTGCCGGTGCGTATTGAGCCGACGTTCATTAGGGCTGCTCATTAGCGACTGCGTAGGCCTCTATCAATGCGGCTCTGTCACAATCTCGCTCTTTTACTCGATGCTGCGCACGGTGCTTGACGAAAACACGCAGACATTTGCTTTGTTCCGGTGCAATGCAACCCACGAGGTTGTGGGCGGCGCCTTAGACTCCAAGGATCAACAGGTCTTACCGATAGGCACCTACGCTATCTTATCTACTGGTGCGCAACCCCCATTTCTTGACTTCCAAAAACTAATGCGCCAATAGATGGACATCCTATTCCCGTGAATTTGACTGCAGAGAACTACCGTGCTCGAACTCAATCCTATGATAAATCAGGATCGCAACGGGTAAGCTTGCTTATATTTTCTTCTAATTGCACGAATCTCATATTACCCGATGCAGGCGTCGTCATTTCGCAACCGTCTACGCGAGAGAGACGGTCGGTGCTGCGTCACTCGACGCCTTGTCCGGGGTGACGACTTTTCCACCTTCCGTGCAGCTCATATATTTCCCATCGCCCATAAAGATATTGTCTGTCCTACCTCGCAATGTTGTGCCTGCACTGACAACCATGCATGATGTAGTGGGACTCGCTGCAGCTCGAAAGCGCTATCGAGGACGACGAAGCCCTGAGCCACCAAGGCCCGAGCTCTCTTAATTCCATCCAGAATGGGCTGCTTCTTCGCTCACACATCCACGACCTCTTTGATGCTTATGCATTCGGAATAAATCCAGATGTACGTGTTCGTGGTCTTGTTTAATTCATGCTGAGCGTTCGTGCCTCAGAACGAATATAGCATTATTGCCTTCACAACTACTGCCCAAGACGATGGATTGGATGGGCGGCAGCTGTGGATCAATGGTGGCGTCGAGAGGAAATACCAGCCGTCTGACGTGGTGCTGAGAGAGCATTTCAAGCAATGTGTGCTTGCAAATGTCAAGGGGGCTGGGATGCGCATCGAGGACTTGATGGACCCGTCAGACGAGCACGATCTCAGTCAGTTTTCTCGGTGGGGGCAGAGGATGGACTGTGGTGGCAAGAGCCGGTTCGAACTTGAGCTGGGGTCGAGACTTTATGCCCATCCTAATTTGTTCGCCGAATAATCAATTAGCATTGACAATTCAAACAGTACGAGCTTACCAATCGAGGAGAGCTTTTTTGTATTGCCCATCTCCCAACCTCATGCATCGTGCGGCGATTGTACGATTCAATAATTTAGCTATTTCAAGCATCAAGTATCTTTTCCGGGAATCTTATCTCACATTCAGCACAGCATGCATATGGACCATATTTTGCGACAAATGATCTTTGCATGTCATGCCCTTGCCACTGACACTGTACAGAACATCTCCGCCGGCAGCCATGACGACCGGATAGACGCCCCGAATCTAATTTCTTGACGTAGAACCACCACTAGCACACCACTCATCTTGAGTATCTTCGATTCACAGCATCCTCCCTTCTGCGATTATCGTATTAGACATGCCTATACGTCAAGATGCCAAGTGAGCTTCCTCCCCTTTGAATTTATACCGTAATTTCCTAATGAGCTGCATATCCCTTCACCCTGAAGACACCAGCTCATTCAATGCACAGTAAGTACATATACAACTTGTTGCTATTAGGGTTTCGCAGCAAGTACGCCCTAACCCGGGGCTCCCCAACTAGAACCTTGCGTGCTCGAAGAAAGAAGCAGACAGCGAAACAAAATTCTCTATGTGCTCCAGCTGCAAGATGTAAGCACATCGTGAATCCTAGTTGACTGCTGCCAACCGATCCATATATTTTTCTAGTGCCCGATATTGCGTGAGCTCATATACATGTGCATCCAGCATTCCCGATCAGATTCGCTGATCAGTTCGCATGCCTATTTCAGAGCAGAGATTGTCGTAAGTGATCCAATTCTACTTGCAGCAGCGTATAGGTTTTGATTTTTTCCCGCCCTCCGTTATCTCTCCAGAACAAGTAGATTGGCGGAACCATAAACCCTCTTGCAAGGAGAGCACTTCGAGTCAGCAAGCTTACCTGGACATGAAGCCCCCGACTCGCGCATACAACGCCGGCTCCACAACTTGCGTCCCGATGGAAAATATCTCCCCACTCTTGCAGGAATTCGTTACCACCTACCGCCCACTCATGATCTTCGCCATGACCAACGCCTTCGGCTATACCGCCCCCCACACGCCGCACGCATCCGGTGGACCCAGCTGCTTTTGCGAAGCCTCGCCCATAAAAATGGTCCTCTTCATCAATCTCCGGGCTGCGCCGAAGCTCTCGATCACGACCAAAGGACGCGCAGCATTCCGCATCGAGAGCGCGGAGACTCTTACCCTCGATGCCCTGCGTGCAGCCTCCAAAAACCGTCGCCACCGGCTCTACGACCAGGACAACCTCAAGCTGCTGGAATCCTTCGACCGGCACGCCGAGATGATGGACAGCATACAGCTCTCGACGATGTCCAGACACAGCATGTGCTTCATGAAGCTTCACTTCACCAACGATACCGGAAGTTCCATCTTTTTGAAGAACTTCTTCTACTCTGATGACAAATCGTCCGATTACTCTTCACGCTGGAACCCGGATGATTGGCTTGAGTATCTGAAGCAAGAAGTGGCGAAGGGGAAGGGATGGGAGCCGCGCTATTAGTATACGTGCACCTGCTGTTCCAAGTTTTCTTTCAACTTAGCAGTCATCGCATTCTCTTCATCCAAGCACCTTCTCGGGGAATCGTACTTGCATACAGCCAAGTATGAGCCTGCGCCACCCATTTGAACAACATCATTCAAATCTCCGGTGGCGGCCGTGATGACCGGATAGACGCCCAGAGCTCTTCTCTAATTCGAAAACCACCACCACGTCCACACAATCTCTGCAATTCACATCGTCTCTCCTAGCTGAAACAACTGGATTAGAAATGGCTATTCGCCAGGATGCCAAGTGAGCTTTCTCCACCCTACATTTTCTTTTTATAATCAAGTATCCGACTCCTCTGTGTAATTGAATCCCTCAAACTCCAAGTGTGATTCTCGCATGTCGGAATTTGGTCGCAGTCATTCGGTCGAGTCAGAGTCATTGTCACCAATGCGAGGATGAGGTACTACCTATGTTATTTTCGAGACAGTGCGATCTAATCAACATATTTGCCTTGTGATGCGCGTCTTTTTCATCTTCTACAACAGCCGCCAAATTCATAATTACCACGCCCCTCGCTAATATGATCCCAACTTTCCAAGATCCTCTTCATCACGTTGTGCCAGCTTGGGTATCCTAAGCCCAACGAATGTGTAGATACACACCGCGACGTACTCCATAATTAGGCCCATTAGCAGATAAATCCACCAAGTACCGTTTGACGTGTTGAACTTGTATAGCGAGCTCTCCGAAGTTGTCGAACCAGGAATGGGAGACCCGGAGTACGTCGATAGGATAGAGTATACCATACGAACGCCGAGGAACGGCAATGCCATTGATATGCTAGTCAAGAGCTGTAACGCCAGTCAGTCGAGGGCAAAATCAAGATCAAAATGGCATACCGTCTTGCGGTGCATCATCAATTGGTCCACCATTCTCCAGCAGATACCATGCACAATGACGAGAAGAAGGTAGAGGACTGCGAAGAGAATGCTGCCGACATGTCGCAATGTCGTAGACGTTTTGAGTGTCGAGGGGCTATCACTCGTCGCTTCGGATCCGCCATAAATTGATATAACAAATGCCGCTATGCTTAGCAGATACAAAAGTCGGAAGAGGCGAGTCAAGCCGGCATTCTCTTGAAGGGCGCTGAATACACTATCGGGATGATTTTAGTAAGTAGTCAAGTAACATAGAGCGTCTCGACTTACACGGTGCGTACAAAGCCTAGAGTAGCGAGGAGCAAGGGCGATAGGCCGGCTAGTTGAAGAATGCTAGCAGCGATGTATAAGCCCAGATTGAGGGGCCGCACCAGCTGCGCTGCGACCAACAACGCTCCTCCCAGGATCCTGACTGCCAGAAATCACGATAATTAGCAGGCCTTCGGAAGACGAGGGAGAAAGATAATCACCGATTGAGAATATTAGAAGATAGACCCATCCATCGTTGCGGCCAAACCCATGACGGAACACCACGATGGCCGAGGCTATTAGGATAGGCACGTAGAATGGTATCAAGGCAGCGCCAAGTTTTCCATGGTCGTCCAAAGTCGGCATTGTCTACCACGGGAGGAGGGCACTGAGTGGTTGGTCTCAGGGATATCCATTGGCGAGGTTTATATGATTTCACCACCGGATAAACTCCGTATTTGACGGATAGTGTCTCAGGCCGCCATCTCTTGGTACCTTTTACATGGGCAGGGATGCGTCGGATTGGCTGGAATTGGTACGGCAGAGACCCTATCACGATGATCTGCACAAGAATTGTGCGTTTGAAGGTGGGAGTGGGTTGAAAACGAGTTACCACTGCTGCGGTACCGGCCGGTAGGCATCTATACACCTTCGGAACAGGTGGCGCTGTTCGGCATAGGGTGCAAGTCCAAGAGCAACCCAGATTTTATTGCATCGTGATAGGTCGTGATAAGGTGTTTCAGGATGCGGTCGCATGAGGGGGTCAAGTGGACACTTGTCCCACAGAGACTCGGGCTCCACGCGATAAGGATCTTTGGGCTGGCGCCAAGGCTTGCCAAGCGCGGGCGAGGAGAGCATGTATACCATGCTGAGAAAAATCCGTTGTTAGAGAGACGTAAGCGTTGGCGAGGATGTCCTGTGGGCTTTGTGTGCCTGTCGTGGATGAGGATACCATACAATTGCCATACCATACAAACTGTCTTCACAAATTTCAAATCCCACAATCGCCGCGGGGGGAAGATGACCGGGAGCCAGTGGGTGATATCTTGATAAATCAAGACGCGTTCCGATTCTGTTTGCGTACTTCTTTGGAGTTTAGCGCGTGGGTTGGCATTGGGCAACACCAGCGGGGAGGATCGGGGGAAGTAACATCGGACGTCGATCCGCATTGAGCGATGACCTGGCCTAGAAAGGAAATCGTATGTATCTTAGCGTCTTTGTCATCGTCGTTCCTTGTCGATTGGCGCAATGGCCACACCCACAGCTCCTGAATCCTCCGGGAAGACCTCGACCTCCATCGGCGCAGGCGCAGACCTCCTCGTGGCCTTGTTCGAGGAAGAGAGCGCCAGGATTCAAGAGGCGAACATCCTTGCCTACCGGACGCTCGAGGCGCAGTTCGCGCAATGTCGCCAGCAAAAGGATGCCCAGCTTGGGTATGCGATGCACCAGATCAACGAGGCCAAAACCGCTGCTCAGAACGCGGAGGAGCGCCTGGAAGCGGCACAGGCTGCAGAGTTGCGTGCGCTGAGCGACCTCGGGCACCTGAGGCAGCTGTACTCAGCGATGTGCCAAGAGGTGAAACAAGCCAAGTCTTCCTCGGGGACCAACTCTGGCTCTACTGGTGGAGAATCTACAACGTTGTCACAACCTTCTGACGACATCGGAGCCATCGATGCCGCGCAGACGATCCACGAACTTCGAGCACAGCTGGATGAGCAGGAGCGGGCACGCAAGGCTGCAGAGAAAGAGCGCGACGAGCTCAAAGCAAATGCTATCGGAGAGATAGCTGCTCTGAAGGAAAAAGTCCTCGCCCTCCAGAATGAAATTGCGGCGGCGCGGACAGGGTCTCCAGGAATGGGCGCCGATGGGCAGATAGGCACCGTTGTACAGTGATTAGCACCCTCGTTGAAGATAAGCAAAACCTGGGTGAATGCTGCAACGGCTTGCTGAGTGGAGCATGTCATGATGAAGGTCAGATTCGAAGGATGGATCATCGTTTTTCGTCGGAAAGCTCAATCAACACGACAGACAATGCACCCTATTGTGCTAGGTTCCTCTACAACGCAGGATTTGAAGCCAAGCGCGCAGTTATTCAGATCGTTCCTCGCCCTCGCCTTTGTCGTTATTCAGACTTTCGCTCCAGACCATGTATTATTCGCATAATTACACGACAAAGCCAAAAAAACCGCGTGGCGACGCGCAAGATCGTTTACTCGCAAGATCGTTTATTATATATGTCGAGGCAAGTACACTATCTTGTAAGGTATATCAGTATGGCAAGTAAAATAACTATAATGGAGTATATAAAGTGATTCGTATCAATATGGGCGCCAATCGCCATTATCTGCTGCGCCCGCCGTCCGGGACTGGGCCGTGCGGCGCATTTCTCAACCGCACCATCCTCTGCAGCAAGCAGATACGTAATCCGCTCGATCTCATCGACGAGCTTGAGCAGTGTCCGGCCCTCGCGCCCCGTCCCGCCGCTCTCCCCCGCGTACCCCTCCGCAAACGCGAGCGTGTAGTACAGCGTCCCGCGCCAGGTGTACGCGTGCAGCATCGACTGGAACAGCTGCTCGCAGTAGTGGAAGTGCACGTTGTGGAAGATGGCGTGCGTGACGGTCAGAGCTTGTGTGTCTGAAACCGGATACGATGGGCTTAAAAGGCTGTCGATCACGCCGAAGTTGGTCACGCCCGGCGTGCGCAGCGGCACGGGCGGCCTGAAACGTAAGTCAGCGAGGTCGGACGGGTCTTGGGGCGGGAAACCACTCACGGCGGATCCGCGAAGAATTTGCCAAGCGCCTGCAGCGCCCCCGGCGCATACCGCACCGCGTCATCATGCCACGACTCCTGCTCCGCAAGCTGCGCCTGTATCTCCCCCGCAAGCGTCCACACCGCCCCCACCAGCCCCACATCCCCGCCCTCCACCACCGCCGCGCGAAAGCGCCCCAAATCACGCGCCTCGAGCGCGCCGAAGCCGAGCGCGGACACGAGCTCCGCGCGCCCGCGCGTCGCGAGGCGCGCGCGGAGGTTGACCGGCGTGAACGGCGCGACGACGCGCACCTCCCCCGCGGACGTGGCGGGCGGGCTGAGGCGCATGCACGCGAGGAGCACGGACGCCCACTGCACGGCGAAGAGCCGGACCGCGTGCGCGCGCGCGGCGCGGAGGAGGCGCTGCGTCGTCGGCGGGGGGAAGGCGCGTGCGAGGCAGGTGCTCGCGCCTTCCGTCCCGGCGGGGTTGTCGGGGAGGCCGAAGGAGGTCTGGTGGGTCTTTGAGTATGGGGTGGATTGCGAGGTAGAGGAGGGGGAGGAGACGTACGGTGGGGCGGCTGAGGACGTCGGTCATGCGCGTGACGGTGGGCCAGTCGGCGTGCATGTCCGCTGGTGCCCAGGGCTTGTCGACGCGGTCGGAGACGGGGCGCGCGAGCCTAGCGTGCTCCGTGCCCCACTCCAGAGCCGTAGCTTCAGGCTCGCCCCTGGCAGCGCGCCCGAGGATCGTGGAGAGCTCGTGGAGGAAGCAGTCGAGCGCCTGCCACGCGGCGACGCCGTCGAAGAGGGAGTGCTTCATGTAGAGCAGGAAACCGTGCTCGTCGGGGGCGGCGGGCGACGGGAGGAGGTGGTACAGCTTGAACTGGTCGGGTGTCCGCGGCGCACGCGCATGGCTCAGCTCGCTGCTGAGCACCTCGATGGCTGCGCGCACGTCGACGCCCTCTCGCACGAGCCCTCCCCGCGGAACAACGACAGCGTCCAGCCACCCGCGGACCTGCTCCTCCCCGGCGGGCGCCTCGTACTGGAAGCGGCCCTCGGCCTGGTCCGCGGACCACGCCATGGTGGCCGCGATATTGGGGTGCTCGAAGCGCAGCGCGCGCATGGCCGCGCGGACGTGGGCGTGCGTCACGCCGGGGCATCCACTGATGTCGCAGGCGACGATGATGTCGGCGCGGCCGGGGGTCACCTGCGCCGGGCGCGCGAATGCGTGCTCGGAGCCCCAGAACTTGCGTTTCCACGTTCGGGCGGGGTCGGCGACGACTGTGTCGGGAAACGCGGGACCGGGGTACCACGACCAGGGAGTGGACATCGGGGTTGGGGAGCTGGTGGTAGCTAACTGTGTGGGCTGAGGAAGGGGAAGCCAAGGAATTTGTCGAGCCGCCTCTTTATGGTAGGCCAATCATGCCAATATGATCGACTTCCATTCACTAGAAAATTGCAGAGCGGTCCGAGCGGTCAGTATTTCAATTAGCATGCAGCCACAACAATGTGCAGCGTGCTTCTCCTAGAGTCCCAGATTGACGTTAGGTGGTGTTTACAGATGAATCCAGAGTCGTGATAGGCATTCCAAGACAGGTTGCCTCGTCCATGGTCAACTAAGAACGTCAAAGGCAGCCAGTGTCAGGAAGTCATAGTGCACCTTGGCACTAGCAATTGGTTCGCGGATGATCGTCGCGAATCAACGGCATTACTGACTCCGTGGGCTAACCATTTAGGGCAGGTGCCATTACGAAAATCGCAGTCAGATAACAAATTAGGGTTGGATGACAGCAGAAGCTAATACTAAATTAGCTAGTAGCATTTCGCAGCGAGCATCTTATTGAACGAGGTAACTATCTGCGCAAGCGCATACATCAGGGGTAGAGAAAAAATATAGAAGTCTTATTGATAGGTTCTTTTGCTTCATGGCCTGACAATCAAAACCCCTCGGGCTAGTATCCTTCCAAAATCCTTCATTGTGCATGGCTGGTCATACTTGAGAAGGGAAATTGTGGATGCCTTTGTGTCCATGCGATACACTGATCCACTTGAACAAAACGTACTTGCTCGCGGCACACTCTGGGCCTCGCTACTCGCGAACAGACGCAAACCCGTGCGTCAGTCAACTTACTGGATGGCGGGACGCCAAGCTCGCAATCCACACATTCGTTCTCAGCATGGTCTCCCTGGTTTTCTGCTGTATGGAAGATCCCCTTCGTCCCCTTAGTCAGCGACGGCATAAAGCTCAAGGAGAAACCACATTACCTTCATACCTGGTGTCAACATTTCTTCTCGCCACATCTATGACAGCCGGCGACTCTGGTAGGAGAGACAAAGAGCCTTCTCGCCATTTTGGTTGCTTCGATGGCCTGCTCCGCTATCGAGGAGTCGCAAGAAGCAAGAAGTACAAATTATTGCGCCGGCTTGCAAAACGAGAGGGCGTCAATCATCGAGGGCGAGAAGGGTCTAGTAGCTTATGGCAACCGACGAACGAAGGGGAGAATGGATATCTGAGCCAAAGTCCTACCAGATAACCAAGAAAGACGTCGAATGTGAACGCGAGTGGAAATTGGGCAGCCCCAGTCGTCCCAACGTCTGGCATAGTACTCCGATTGGCCCCCATCTAGGCACTGTATCGTGCGCGAACGCTTGTGGATCCACCAGATTTCGTCAATCACCACATTCAGCTCAAGTCTTCCCTTGCAAATGGTGCGCAGGTTCGATGCAGCCGCAACCAGTTCGTAGAAAAACCCAACACAAGCCGACTCGCTCCATCCGCTCACTCTCCGCACTTCCCCACCTCACACAATGCCATCTCCCTGGTCCTGGACCCCCGACCCCGCCACGCCCAACACGTGGACCCGCGCGCTCTGGGGCGGCGAGATCCTCTTCGCCCACGCCACGCGCGAGGAGCCCGGCCGCGGCGACGGCATGCCCTCCTGCACCATCCGCGTCCCCGCCACCCACCCGCTCACGCACGCCCACGTGCGCCGCGCCATGCGCCAGCTGCGCTGGGACCACCCCAGCGTCGCGAGCACGGTCACGTGGGAGACGGGCGCGCCGGCGTTCGTGTACGCAAGCCCGCCCTCCGAGGCCGCGGTCGACGCGTGGCTCGACTGCGTCGTGTTTGAGCGCGCGCCGCGGGCGGGGCAGAGCGTCGACGCGGCGCTGGACGAGCTGCGCAGCGAGCTGGGGCGCGCGGACGCGCCGCGCGGGCCGCACGAGCTGCTGCTGTACCACGTCCCCGGGCCGGGCTACCACGGGCTGCTCATCTACGAGCACCACACCCTCTTCGATGGGCTCGCGGTGTGGCAGGTGCTCAGCGCCATCCTCGCGAACGTCGCCGCCGCCCTCGGCCGCGCACCCTGCACCCCGCTGAACTGGGGCGAGGAGCACGCGCGGCTCGCGCGCGCGCTGCCGGACCGCACGGCGAACACGTTCGAGCCGCAGGACATGGAGCGGGAGTGGCCGCTCGTGGAGCGCATGCGCGACGTGCTCACGCGGCCTAGCGTATGTCTTCCCTCCCTCGCACGAGCGTCTATTAACTCCCCGCAGACATCCTTCGGGCTCCCGACGCCGCACCCGGACGCGCCGCTCGGCGCGACCGCGTGGTTCCGGCGCGAGTACCCCGCGAGCGTGCGGCGCGGCCTGAACGCGGCGGGGCGCGCGGCGGGCGCGCGCGCGTTCGCGCTGCAGTTCGCCATGGTCCTCATCGCGTGCCTCCGCGTCTCCCCGCCGGCGGCACTAAACGCCAATGGCGAACACCAAGGTACGCCTTACCCCATCCTCCCCGGTGTGAACAGGCGCTGATGGGGTTGGGCGGCGGCAGAGCACTGCGTGAGCATGCCCGTGAACCCGGTGAACCTCCGCGCGCAGCTCTCCGTGCTCGCGCCGCACGCGGTCGAGATCGTCTCCGCGATCGGCTTCAAGGCGCTCGAGGCGCGCGACCTGCTGCGCTTCGCCAATGCAGACACGCGGCGCGCGGTGTACGCGCTCGCGCGCGAGGTGCAGGCGCAGAGCGATGCGCAGGAGGGCTGGGTCGGCGACGTCGCGCGCTGCGCGCCCGCGGCGATGAAGATGCTGGGCGAGTACATCTTCGCGCACCCGCCGTACGTTCCCCTCCCTCCCCCCCCTCCCCGTCTCCCGTTGGCTGACCCCTATGCAGATCCGCGCACCCGCTCAAGGTGTTCGGGATGACCAACTTCGGCGTGCTCGATGACGTCGTCGGCGCGTCCTACCCCATCCCCGCCCCCTTACCCTCACCCGCCTCACCCGCCTCCCCCGCGCCCACCCCCGCGCTGGAGGTGACGGCGCTCTACTTCCACAGCGTGATGTTCACGCGCCCGCGCACGCTGCTCCCGCTGATCCTGCACGCGTGGACGTGGCGCGGCGTGCTCACGCACGCGTGGGGCTTCTCGCCCGCGCACATGGGCGCCGTGGACGAGCGGCGGCTGGGGTCCCAATTTGCGGGCGGGGTAGGGGGCGGAGTGGCTGGGGGAGGCGCAAGGGAGGGAGAGGCGGGGGAGGAGGGCGTGCTGGAGGGCTTCGTGCGCGAGCTGGAGCGGATTATGCTGGTCGTCGCGGAGGGGGAGGCGGCGAGCCCGCACACGCGGTTGTAGCTTCTGCGCGGTGCTTGGTTTGTCTGAATGTATATATCTAGATTTGTGCGGTATGATACGATCTTGGGTGTTCGTTATCTGTGGGACTGGGCACGCCAAGGACGAGCGAGACGATGAATTGCATTGAGCGCCAGGATGGGGCATTTGCGGTCAGGCCTAACGAGAAGAGAGATGGTGTGGTGTCTGCGACGCCGACATGCGCGTGTCTAACCCCTCGACGCAGCGCAATGTTGCAACGAAGCTGGCGTGGAGGAACTTGGCGCGCTAGTTAAGGACTAGGCTCGTGCATACTCCAGCTGGATTCTGGAAAGCGCAGCACCGATTAGTGAGATAGTGCTCTCCAATAGGTGCTTCAAGCAATGCATCTTATGTTGTGCAACATGTTGTATTTGGCCACCTGGTGCCAGTGTGTCGGCGGTCCCGATCAAGGTGGACAGTATGCGAGACAAGAACATTCGATTTGAGAAAATGAATAGCCCGGACTTTTGAACGTATACGCATATGCATAGTACAGATTTACAAGAGATCGCAAGGCATTTGCAGAGATTTGCAGTTCAAGTTGGAGCGGCAGCCGTGTCACGGTCGAAAAATGGTGTAAGTATACGAGAGCGGTCACGTGTACGCGTCACGATCTTGTTCTCACAGCCCTTCGCTTGCGCCGAGTTGCACCGAGTCGTTTCTTTGTGTGTCAATTAGCAGTCGACGCGGACACCGTTCCCATCTTCAGCGCATATTTGACCAATCATTTATATATCGCTTTCTGTGAGGTAACTGCAATTCTCAAGCCAATCACCACTTCCTTTCTCTCTGCTCAAAGACACCCTCTGCACCGTAGTCTCCCGTAGGCAGACTCACAAATTCGAATCTTTTTGAGAGGGAGGAGGACGATTCGAATATGGATCTGCACCGCCCGTGACCGTGACAAATAATCTGCACCATGCCCCGTTGATACCGCAATTTGGCACTTTGTCTTACAGTATTGGGTGTTTGCTTGCTACTCCTACACAGATCTCGAGCCACCCTCTTGCTCTGCAGTACCATCTCCAACGCTGTCAAAATCGTAGCTATTTCGTACGCACGCATAGACTCTGGTAACGACGCCCCTTCCTTGACCCCACAAGGTTTCTGGCCGAGGTCTACTGCGCTATCTAGACCTCGTCATCTCAAAAGGGTACAAGAGTTCCGAACACAATGGCGGACTCGATAGACGTAAACCCAGGTACCGAAATCAAGATTAAAGCTATTGAAGAACAAGGGACGACGAACGAGGGATGTCCGGGAGGGGCTGGACCCGAAATGCTCGAGCTCCCTGTTGTGGGTACTGCAGACCTATGGCGACATTAGTTCATAGCCGAACAACGCTTTGCTTGGCATGCATTGCTCAACACGATCCCCACTAGAAACGCAGCATGGGCAATCGCGCCCACAATACACGCTTCGAGTCCGTGGCGCCTGCTCTGCGGACTCCTATGTGACATGATAGATCGCGGGCTTTCCTAACATCAATGCCGCTTCACGACTTGATTGAAATTTGATCAGACAAGGTAACTAATGTTCTACGGGGCTTCAGGTGCGCTGATATTGAGATCCCAGGGTTTACAGAGCTGCCTCGGAGAATGTGAAAGAATGCGCTCATCTTGCTGGTGCAGTCGCACGCAGCCTAGCGCTAATCTAATAAATGAGATCTCCAGTTCCATCTGGGAAGTACGAGTCACAATCGCACGCAGCTTAAGCGCTGATCCAGTAAAATGAAATTTTCAGTCTCATCCGGGAAGTACGTGTGCCACCCATGAATGATGTTCGCCAGCTGCGGTTCTCGTCACGGTGACTTGTTAGAGGTATGTACCACATGATAATCGCCGCTCTCCTGTGGATCTCTTTTCGTAATCGGCATTTCCAGCTGTGAGTGCCCACAAACCAGACTTCCATTGCAATCAACATGAGGCCCAAATAAGCCTTGGCACGAAGGTTCCGGAATTACACTAAGTGATTGCCCTGCGCGTCTATCGATAACTGTGAATGCTTGACTGAGAAGGAAGCTTAAGGCGCGCATCGCAATCGAAGCCTATAGTATACAGCTACATCCATCCATACATAAGTGCGAACGCTACGGACCAAACAATCGTACCTGCTCCTCGCCTTATCTCCCAAGTTATTTGATTCACATCCAACTCCCAAAAATTATGGGTGGCCTCTTCTCTGCAATTGCTCGATGGTTCGGGGGCCAACAAGCAACCGAAAATCCTGTTTTTGAAGCCATCAATGAGCAGGAACGTATAGCGGAAGAGGACAAAGTACAAGCGGCCCTAGCGGAACAGGAAAGATTGCGTTCCGTGGCGGAAAGGGAGGCGCAGGAGGCTAGGGATGCCAAGAATAAGGCCGACCAGGAGCGAAAGACGGCAGAAGAAGATGCGCGGAGAGCAGAGGAGTCACGGAAAGAGGAGGAGAAAAGGGCCAAAGAGGCGCAGGAGAACGCCGAGAAATACAAGCAGGAAGGCGAAAGAGAGAGACAGAAGGCGGAGGAGAGCGCCGAGAGGGAAAGAGTAGCGCAGGAAGAAGCCAAACGGGTCAAGGAGCGCGCTGAGGCGGCAGCGGCAGTGGCTAAAGCCCAGCAAGAGGCTGCCGAAGAGGCTGGGAGGGTCGCCCGCGAAGAGGCGCAGAAGGCTCGCCAGGATGCCGAAGAGGCGCGCAGGAAGTGGAGAGAGGGGATTCAGCCAGAGGTCTGGCCAACCAAAGACGCGCTCAACAGAAACAAGATGCGCCTTGGATACGTCGAAGGGTCTTACCACTTCGCTGTCGCTGGTATCTCTGGCGGCGGGAAATCATCTCTTATCAACGCGCTTCGCGGCGTGACCAATGGCAGCCAGTTCGCAGCTGATACCGGCATCACGGAAACAACCACGGAAATCACTCGCTACCTCGATCCCGATCATCCATCATTGCCTTTTGTGTGGTATGACGCTCCTGGGGCTGGGACTTTGTCGATTCCAGGCTGGCAGTACTTCGATCAGCAGGGACTGTACATCTTCGACTCTATCATCGTCCTCTTCGATAACCGCTTCACAGCGACCGATATTGCCATCTTGCAGAATTGCGCACGATTCAAGATCCCATCGTACATCGTGCGGTCGAAGTCTGACCAGCACTTGGGGAACGTCCTGAAAGATGTTTGTAAAACCTACAAGAAAGACAAACTGAGTGCGACGGAGCTGCACAAGCGAGCCAAGGATAAATACATCAAGGAGACGCGGGAGAGTGTGGAGAGGGAGCTCAAGAAGGCTCCGTTGCCATTGCAGCCGGTATACATGGTCTCCCAGGATATCCTGTGCCATCTGCGCATTGACAAGGGCCTTGGAGACCCAGATATGATTGACGAGGATGGGACTGTTGACGAGGATGTGCTTCTGGCAAACATCATCGACGAGGAGGAGTTACTCCGAGACATCTTGATGAATGCGAAGGATCGGAGGCCGCCCACGAAGCGGAAAGCAGCTAGCCAACCCACCGGGCTCATATCTCGCGTGGGAAATATACTTTCCTCGATGCAGAATGCAACCAAGAGTGGATCAGTCGCAGAGCACGCGCCCCCTCGTAAGATGCAGCCCGATAGCCTACTCACAGGTAAGTACACATAGGGTCATTCATCAACAGTCACACTTACATCCATCACCAGCTTCTCATCCAGAGCAAAACGGGTCTGGACCTGCTTTGACAGGCTGCCCTGAACCAGACGATGACTACGTGCTTGCTGATACACCTCCCCCAGATGCGATTGACGTCGATGTCTGACTCGGGTGACTAAGTGAGCAATCTTACTCACCCAATGCCATCTGCGATGCAATCGTAGCTATTGTTCCTTTATTCTGTATCAAATCCACCCATACTATCTCAGTGTTGATTTTGAACCTCCGAAGTGGTGATGATGTTAGAACACAGTTCAACTTTCAAGTTTGCGCATGTCCCCGAAGTCACCCAATGACTGGATCTTGTTCGAGGGAAGAAACGGACCAAATTCAGGGTTGAACATTGAACGTTGAAGGCCAACGTGTGGGTCAGCAGCAACACAGCCAGTGGTAAGGCATGCTGAACTAAATTCGAGGAAAACTCAGGCCGGAAGGACTAAGCGTAGATTAGGGTAGAATGGAGGCCCTAGATGCGGCGAGGACAAAGGGCTTCAAGAATGCGATGAGTGGCACAGTGACTGACAGTGGCTTCAAGTTGAAGCGGCAGACCCGTGATGGCCATGTGCTGTAGTTTCGGGAGTCGGCAATCGCCGGGAGGCTCGCTCGTCTTCAGTTTTCAATCAGTTTGTCTCCCCACTTGGATTTACCATCGTCAAGATCGTGGATTGGGCGGTACTTTCCTAATGGAAATCCAATTTTTGCAAAGCAGGGTTGACACTAGTGGAACGCTGGCAACTCCTTGTGGCCTCGTTATCATGGGATGCCCCAAAGTTTCAACGAAGCTCTCTGATCATGCACGGTTGAATCTGCCATACCTGCGCACTAGTACTGGTCTCGGGGCTCAAGCTCAAGCGCCCATGCGGCATGCGTTCGAAACAAAGCATGCTTCGTTGGGAAGAAAGGCCGAAAATACGGGGTAGATGGAGCATATATGCTTACTTTGTGAAAAGGATCTGCGCTCACCAGCGGACAGCCCACCGATGCCCAATTAAATGTCTGCTTCTCCATCATGGCAACTTGACAATTATTCCTTTGTCCTGTACCGACTGCTATGCCTCTGTTAAGCAAATACCATTATCGACGATCCCGCCTGCCTGTGTGTGTCCACAATCTTGGCTTCCATTTCAGTCACCATGAGGCTGAGGCTTCAAGCGCCGAGCACGAATGTTACGAAATAACTCCTAGCAATGTGCGCCCGTCGATAAGGGTTCTTGGCTGACGAGGGTACCACAATACCATTTTAATCCAATGGCTTGATGTGGCGTTATATTCGCCCATACATAAGGACGAAAAGTGCACATGAAACAGAGACATCTGAAAGCTGGAAGGGCAGAGGAAGCAGGGAGACAAGAGGAGCAGAAAGCTAGAGAGGCGCGGGAGAGTGCTGAGAGGTATAGGCAGCAACTTGAGCCTTGAAGCTTGAAGCTTGAGGCGTCGAGGCAGGACCAATTTCTGAGTGAATCAATGTTTCAACTTTCAATTTGGGTCAGCGGCGTTCGGTATCATCTGGTAAGGACACGTGCAGGAGGGTTTGGGAGGCGGCATTGGCAATCAGAATCCAGTTGGTTGCCTATTACCCAGGCATCCTTTCACACTCGTGCATATGATAAGTGCCCTGGCTTGTGCACATGCAAGCTCTTTCTCGCTGTTCTGTGAAATGGTTTCCTAAACGTGGTGAGCCCTACCCGAGTTCGCTATACTTAACTTCATGCATACTTTTGCTTCCGTTCTTCGTGAAACGGTATTCTCAATTCCATCCGCAATCTGTGTTTATCAAAAGTCCGCTGATGGTGATTGTTAGGTCGCTGCTCCTGTCAAATTCCTCTGTTGACTGCTGTACGTGGCTGAACATGAAGGTTGCGGAGATAACCCCAGATCTGTGCATGCGCGTCTGCTGATAACGATTTCTGGCAGCGAAAGGAGGCAGTAGCAGCTTGATCCTCACGGTCACGGCACGGAGTTGTATTTATCTGCATATAGATGTGAGAGGTGCACACTGAATAAGTGTACATTCTTTTGGGCCATCTCAAACTACCCGAATCACATCCGACTCCTGAAAATCATGGGTGTCGTCGCCTCTGTAATTCCTGTTATCGGCGCTGTCGTCGCCGCAGTCGTTCACGTTGTACACCTTTTCAAAAATCAAGAAGCAAGCGAGAATCCTGTTTTCAAAGCTATTCAGGAAGAGGAGAAGAAACGAGCTGCGGCGGAACAGGAGGCAAGGGAAGCCAGGGAAGCCACAGATAGGGCCGAGCAAGAGCGAAGGAGCGCGGAGGAAAGAGCGCAGAGGGCAGAAGCAGCGCGGACAGAACAAGAAGAAAGAGCCAGAGAGGCGCAGGAGAATGCTGAGAGGTATAGGCAGGAAGGCGAGCGGGAGAGGCAAACTGCGGAGGAGAGTGCTAGGAGAGAAAGGGTGGCGCAGGAAGACGCCCGCCAGATGAAGATGCGAGCTGAGGAGGCGGCGGAGAGAGCGAGAATCCAGCACGAGACCGCCAAAGAGGCCGAGCGAATCGCGCGCGAGGAGGCACAGAGGGCTCGTCAAGCTGCAGAAGAAGTGGGCAGAAAGTGGAGGGAAGGAATTCAGCCAGAGGTTTGGCCCACTCAAGACGAGCTCAACCAAACCAAGAAACGCCTGGAGTATGTCGAAGGCTTTTACCACTTCGCTGTCGCTGGAGCCGCAGGTGTGGGGAAATCATCCCTCATCAACGCACTTCGCGGCGTGACCAATGGCAGCCCGTCAGCGGCTCGGACAGGCATTACGGAGACAACAAGGGAGATAGCTCGTTACGCTGATCCCGACCGATCTTTGCCCTTTGTGTGGTACGACGTGCCTGGCGCTGGGACCTTGTCAATTCCAGGCTGGCAGTACTTTGATCAGCAGGGACTGTACATATTCGACTGCATCATCGTCCTCTTCGATAACCGCTTCACGGCGACCGACATTGCCATTTTGCAGAACTGTGCACGATTCAAGATCCCGGCGTACATCGTGCGGTCGAAGTCGGACCAGAACATGTCCAACGTGCTCAAGGACGTTCGCAGAGCCTACAAAAAGGACAGGCTGAGCAAGGCTGAGCTCCGCGAGCGAGCCAAGGAAATTTATACCAGGGGGACGCGGGAGAACGTGGAAAGGGAACTCAAGAGGGCGGAACCTCCGTTGCCGTCGCAGCGGGTGTACATGGTATCCCAGGATATCCTTTGTCATCTGCGCATCGCAAATGGTTTGGGTAATTCAGATGAGATTGACGAGGACGATGTGCTAGAGGAGGATGAGCTTCTGGCGAATGTCGTTGACGAGGGGGAGTTACTGCGAGATATTCTGGTGGATGCGAAGGATCGAAGACCTACAAAGCAGAAAGCACCTGGCCAGTCCTTCGACAAGGGCCTGAGGGGCCGCGTAGCCCAGTAGAGTACATGATATGATCGAATAGTGGACCAACGTGAAATCGTATTAGTAGTTGATCGAGTCGTCGTGGTACCACTGCGCATGCAAGTCTGTGTGTTTTTTTAGCCTTTTTTGACTCAAGTAATTTAGCCAAGAGATCAACAAGAGATCGTCGTTCGGGGAAGAAAACTACATGTGGTAGCTAATGTGATATTCGATTGAGAAATTTAATAGCATTGCCTTTGAACGTATACGCATAGCACAGATTTACAAGAGATCGTAAGGCAATTGCAGTTGGAGAGGAAGCCGTCGAAAAATGGCTAAAAATGGCCCGGGTGTATGCGAGCGGTGGGAAATCACGCGTGGTCACGCATCACGCATCACGATCAAGCTCGCTTTTACCGTATTTGGTTCCACTGACTGCTTACTTTTTGACCGTCTTGCTCGCTTGTAGCAAGTCGCTTTGCGTGTCAATGCTTCTTAATCAACTTGGGCTCATCGCTTCCGCGCATAACTGGCCTGTCGCAGACCGCTGCTACTTGTGGAACTAGTGACACAGCTCAAAAACTCCCTCAAATCTGGAATATGTACTACTGTCGTAATATTGGCCAGATTGACGAGAAGCTTTCAAGCCCTCTCACAGACAATGAACGGCCAAGATCTTGCATCATATCCATACACAGTCAAAAATCTAGCTATATGCATTTAGGCAGAATAAGCTCAATGGACCACGCAGAAACTATAGGCGGGTGCGCAGGCTCGGCGCTTCCCCCGTCGCGATCATCACCATGATGCGCTCCAGCTCGAGGACGAACGACCCCAGCACCTTCTCGTCGCCTCCCCCCTCCGCTGCGCCCGCCTCTACATTCCTTGCGCTTCCACCCGCGGCCGCTCCGGCGTTGCCCACAGCGTGTGTGGCGGCGCCCCCGCCCGCAAACTGACGGTCCAGCTGCCGCTCATCCACCGCGCCGATATGCGCAGGCGAGTAGCTCCAGGCGTATGTTAGCACGCCCTGCCACGTTCACGCGTGTAGGATGAGCGGGAGCAGCGTGTGCTGGCGGTAGAACATCACGCTGTGGAAGTAGAGCGCGGTCACCTGTAGTTCAAGGGGCGGCGAGAGGGATGGGGAGGGTATGGGATAGGACGGTCTGATCACAGCATCAAGCACACCGAAGTTGGTCATGCCGAATAATTTGAGGGGATGCGACGGTCTGTGGATGTATGTTAGCGCTGGCAGCGGCGAGACAGGACGAAAACCCGGACGGCGGGAAGAAGCGAAAGGGGGGCGGGGTGAACAAGCGACGTCCGACACCGTTGAGAGAAGAGGGAACATACAGCGGATTCATGAACATGTACAGTCGCGGACAAGCAAAGACGACAAAGTGACTACCGCTTCAGGGAATTTTTTTTGCACGAAACTGACTTCATATTCAGACTCGGAGGGTCTGAAATAGCTTAAAAATGGGTCTTTCGAATTTTTCCCACGCACTTGACGGGTTGGCCAATTTTCGAGGCCAATTTTCGGACCTTTTAACTGGGGTAATGCTCCCCGGACAGGTCAATTCATTCACATAGCCCCCTTGTACCTTAGAAATATACCACCTTTGACTTTGAAATGTATCTAATGTTGATTGGGAAGTCAGTTCCCACTAATCTCGGTGTCACAGAAATGACCAACGAGATGTCTCGAAGTTCGCGCCACCTGTCATCGGACCTTTTGGCTCCGCCGCCCTTAAACACCGAGGACTTGGTCATTATTTTTTGCAGCATCCGCTCATATTAATCTTCATTTCTTTACAGAATCATCACCCTCTCATCGAAAGGAGCTCGAAAATGAATTTTTTGAGATTTTTCGGAGACATTAACGGGTTGGCCAATTTTTGAGAGGTCAAAACCATGTAAATCGCCTTTTAAGCGAGATCGGCTCGTGCAAATCTCAAGCTGTGTGGTTTCTAAGGTCATTAGTTCATTTAGAACATATTCCGATGGGTCCGAGAGTCGGAAAAAGTAGTCGACCAAAATTGTCGTCTTTGCTTGTCCGCGACTGTACTCCCCGAGCATCTTCATCGCCGCTGGTGCATGCCGCGCCACATCTCCCTGACAGCCTTCCTGCTCGTCGCTCTGCTCCTGCACCTCCCGTGCAAGCTGATACACTGCTCGCCTTACCTCTGCATCTTCGCTTTGGCATCCACCACACACTCTACAGCGCCGGCGAAGCGCAGGAGGTTGGCGGCCTCGAGGGTCTTAAACCCAATCGCGGAGACAATCTCGACCTCGTTGGGCGGGAGCACCGAGAGCAGTGGGCGGAGGTTGACGGGGTTGAACGGGATGCTCACGCAGTGTTCTGCTGGACCGCACGCACACGCACCACCAGCATCTCTTGGACTTGAGAGAGAGGATGCATACCTTTGTGCTCCCCACTCGCGCTCAGCGTTTCGTCTAATCCCGACGGCGGACACACACGGAGACACACGATCAGGATCATCGCGAACTGCATCGCGAACGCGCGTGCCCCGGCCGCGCGCCCAGCCACGTTCAAGCCGCGCCATAACCCAGCGGGATGTTCGCGCCTAAACCAAGCGGTGGTGCAGAGTGGCGCGTGCGGGTGGGGGGTGGGGAGGCCGAAGGAAGTCTGGGCAAGTGCGTTAGCGGGGCGTTTGTTCGATGAGGATGGGCAGACACACGCTGGGCCGCGTCAGCACGTCGCGCATCCGCTCCATGAGCGGCCACGCCTTCTCCATATCCTGGACCTCGAACGTGTTTGCCGTGCGGTCCGGCAGCGCGCGCGCGAGCCGCGCGTGCTCCTCGCCCCAGCTCAGCGGTGTAGGTGGCGCGTGGCCGAGGGCGGTGGCGATGTTGGCGAGGATAACGCTGAGCACCTGCCACATCGCGAGCCCGTCAAACAAGGAGTGGCGTATATATATGAGGAGTCCATGATAGCCCTTCTCTGATGCGGACCCGGGGACATGGCACAAAATCAACTTGTGCGGCAGCCGCGGGGACTTCGCCTTTGCCAGGTCACTCCTCAGTTCATCAAGTGTCTCGTCGACGCTTTCTTCGAGCCTATCTTGTGTTTCGGACGCCTTATCACTCTACCTGTACGTTACCTTCCCAAAGTTCATACTCTAAGATAAAGGCAGAAGTGGTTTGAAGAAGCATCGCGACAAAGAGGTTATGATTCACGTAAATGGTGAATACCAACACAATATAATAAGTAGACGTCACACAACTCATTCAGTAAAAAGCAAGACGGTCAACGCCCAAGCATTCCAGTGCTTTCAAGTTTTCCACGCCCCCTAATCCTCGCCACGTAGAATGCGCCTCCCCTCCTCAACTTTCTCTGGCTTGCGCCCAACCTTTCCCACCACAATCTTTGTCTCGCCCCTGACCTTGTCATATAACTTGACCTTCTTCGTGCCCGATGCAGTACTGGACCAGCTCTTCTTACCCAACGAGGTGTTGCTCACGTTCGGTGTACGCTTGAAGTTGAACAAGCTCTTCGTACCCAACGAGGTGTTGCTCTTGTTTGATATGCGGTTGAATAGCCCGCGCTTCTTGCTGATACTGTCTATCGGCGCTGTTGGGTGGTCACATCCAGTATCGACGGTCGATGCCGAGTCGTCGCCACCGACGATGTTCTGGAAGCCAGGTGTGTCGAGGTGAGACTCAGAGAGTTGATAATCCGGGTCGTCCGCAGTGAGCGGGCCTGGGATGTTTGGAAGCGGCTTCTCCGTCACAGTCGAAGCAGGCACTGGGATCTCCCCTATCTCCTCAGTGGCAGGCGTAGGTGGTTTCTCTGTGTTCTCCGCAATAGGCACATCATCGGCGTGCTGGCCCTCCTTCGCAAGCTCCTGCAGATCTACAATCTCGTCGCTTTCATGCTCGCCCTCCAACTGCTGTTGCACAGCTTTTTCGCTTGTGCTGCTATGCTTGAGCTCTGCCTCGTCGGTCTGCACACCCACATCGACGCTCACATGCCGACTCTCTGAGCTCGCATTCTTAGGGACGTCCCTTGCGACCTCGGCGCCAAACATGTCCTCCGATACCCTCCCCTCGTCCTCCGACCCCTTCACCTCGTCCTCAGATGCCTTCGTCTCATTCGAACCCCCAACACGGTGCCCCTCCATCGCTGGCCTATTTTCCTCCGTGGAGGCAACGACCTTGCCACAATCTGGGCAGACAATTTCCCTCACTGTAGGTGCTTGCGCTTCTTGCAAGGCGGCGAGGAAAGGGGTGGGAGCAGGAGCATGAGTAGCCTGCGCGGCACTGACGACATGTTCGTGTGTGCTAGCGGCAAAGTCATAACTCTTCTCTACCACCTCCTTGCCGACACTCTCCGCGGCGGCAACGACTCTGCCGCTGTCTGCAAGGGTGGCTTCTATAATGTCGAGTGCTGCTTGCATAGCATGCACTACGGTGGGACCCACGAGGAGAGAAGCAGGCATGCTACCCTGTTCCTTCACACCGGTCGACCCAGCGCTATCTTCTAGTACAGCGAGAGACGATTCAGCATCGACCAGTGATCAACGATAGGAAAATCCTACCTGCGATGTCTTCGATCATTATGGACCGAGCCTTCTCGTCCAGAGCCCCAGCAGTGGTGCTCACGATCTCGGCCGCGGCGTACCTGCTCCTCTTCGTCGCCAGGTCCTGGTATATGCTTTCCGTGATGTTGGCGGTTTTATGACTGTCTGGTGTGGGAGTGCCCAGCACTCCATGTGCTTCCCGTGCTGAGACGGTGGTGGATGGATGGATGGATTGAGTGTCCCCCAAAGCGGGCTTGGATACACTAGCAGCGGGACTCTGACTCTTCTCGACATCATCATTGCGTTCCTTTGCGCCGTGTCTCAGTGCAATGTCGAACAGTCCAGCATCAACCGATGTGGGTGCCAAAGGGAGCACCTTGCTACCACTGTTGTCTCTCATCGTCGCAGACTGCGCTGTCTCATGCAGTGGCCCAGCAGCGCCAGCAACATCCGTTCTCTTGGCTGCAGAAGACTTGCCCTCCTTCCCAGCCAGGTCCTTGCCCATGTCTGCCCATCCCATCGGCTCAGTAGTGAAGTCCTTATTTTTGTGCGGGAGCTGGGTGCCGAGGGGCTCATTGGTTCGTATTTTTATGTAAAAGCTTTCATAAGGAGGGGGTGAGCTGTACCGAGGGTCTTTTAGGCACTGTATCAGGAAGCACACAATATAAAGCATGCTAAAAAGCACGCAGAAACAAAAATAAAAGTCGACGGCTCCGGAATGAGTGCCAGTCAATGGCAAGAATAGAAGGGAGCCTTGAGAGTCTCGGAGGCCATATAGACCTGGAAGCAAGATATCAAGCCAACACTGTGTAGTATACAAAATGGAAAAGGCAAGACAAAGCAACACAGGTACACCGCCAGGGGAGCTTTGGCGATAAAGACGATATAGATAGCAGAGCGGCAGAGAAAGAAAGTAAAGAGAGGGAGAAAGAACGAATAAACTCGAAAATGCAACCCATCGCACAGGAAATCCTGTACTCGTGTCGACATGCATGCTAGCCCAGGGATTGCGAGGGAAGTCGCAACAAAACAAACCCAGGCGAATGAGATCTTATGATCAGTTTTGTATGCCGATCACATAGTACTGAAATATAACTGCTCCCTGACATCAGCAGCCCTATGTCCGCTAGAAAAGCAAGCATTGCCAAGCTCCAGCGGATGTATGCGGAATAGGAAACGAGGAGGGTGACGTGTCATCAGCTTTTTGGCGGGATTGGGCGATCTGCGCGTTCAAATATTAAAAGCATGTGTGATGGGTCTGTAAAGTATCGCGAGGTGCCGCGTCTATGCGTTTCCGAAAGATTTACTTTCAGTGGCACAATCGAGGCGAGTCCTTTGCCAACACAGCGCTGAACATGATAATATCCCGTGTACCGCAACGGATCTAGCTTGTAGCAACGCGAGAGAGCAGGAAAGACACGAAGCCACCGCGAGGAGATGCATATACTTTACGCAGATGTGAATGGCTCGGAACTCCGTCCTACTGATGCCCGACACCGAGGATGGTGTTGGCTGATAGGAGATTTGAGAGTGGATGCATCCACCTTCCTGCGTGCGCAGATAGTCTACGGATAAGGTCAAATTAATTGTCTCTGGCGCATATCAAACACCAATGCATGTACTGGGAAGCCACCTACCACTAGTGCATGGGACAGCGATCTCCTATAGGATTTCTCGTGATGGCCCCATGACATATCCCGCCGAGGGGCCTATCGTTTGTGGCGATCTGTGATGGCCGTTACAGGATGTGCCAGGAATCATAGCACTTAAGCTCTACCAGTACGCGTGCCGCGTCTCCTCAAGAAGACTTGCCAGACTCACCATTAAGTTCTTGTGCCGCATGCAGCTGAAGCCGTCGCGTCCACGTCAGCAGTCACTATGTAGCGTAAATCCCCGGAGGATGCGAAAGAAAGTCGTGAAATACAAATATGCGCCGTCAGAATGCAATCACTGGCAAAAGAAGAGCAATGTACACGCGCAGATCGGCAAGTCGGAGTCAATTTGTTCAGCAGGAACCGATGACTACTTTGAAACAGACTCGATCATGTCTGCCACAACAATCTGGCTCGTTGCAGCGAATTCTCCACAGTGTAATCGGCGACTGCAATGTGCATGAATGGTTTTTCCAGCGAGCAAAGCCCGGCTCGAACCCCGAATCGGGGGGCATTATTGAACAGTAGGGTGTGTGATTGTCATATGATGTTTATTACAACAGACCCAGTCAGATAGCTGGAGAACATATCACGACTGAACTAATATGGGAAAGTTGGGGGCGCGAGCATGAACTTAGCCATATATTCACTCCACATATCGTTTGGATTTTGATTTGTTTCCATCGGGACGCTGGGAACTGATTGCCCTGCAGCATCGCAAGTATAGAACTGCTTGCAATCCTGGGGGTATTCCGCCTCTGAAATGCCGCCCTCAGGCGAAGGAATATCACTGAAAAGAGAGTAGAAAGGTGTACTGTCATGTAAGTATCCCACAGCATCGGGACAGAAGGTGGTTTTCTCGAGCATTTCATGACTAAATTCCGAATTCTGCCATGGATTGTGGCCGTCGATCGTTTGGAATGGTAGAGCTGAGAGTGGATTAATATCTTGTGGGGTGGGGTTTATAAGAGGGGTAGTGGCGAAGGTCACGGGACGCGATGAACCATACACGTCTGGAGATTCAATGGAAGTGCCCCTCCCATGAAGAGGTTTGGGGTGCAAAGATCGACGGCCAATCTCCATCACAGCGTGGACAGGTTTCTGAACATCAAAAGTTGAAAAAGAGCTCTGTGCTTGTTTCAACATGTTTTCAGGTACATCCTTCGTGCCCTAGTATTGAGCGTGTTATACATATACAATATAATTTGGCATACCATAATAAAGGCCGGCCGACATAGCCTCGTAGCTGATTCATAGAAAGGCACTGAGTCCTCCAGTTGTTTCAGGGCTTCCCGCGCTATCGGGCAACCTGGGCTCTCTATCACCAGAGCCCCAAGAACCATCTAGTAATGGTTAGCCTGCGGGAAAAATAAACCAGCTTCATACTTACAAAAGCTGAAAAGCTCTGAGACCAATGGTGCCATCGACGAGCAGTCAACTCACGATGCATATCATACAGGCCTCTGTTGGTATACAGCAAGCGCAATGCACTGTTATATGCCGCCAGAACGGATCGCCCAAATTGATGCTCCAAAGGATTCAGTGGTTTGGCACGGATCGCTTGCAGAAAATAAAATCGGTGCATGTATAAGAGATCTGAGAATGCAGCAGGTCAGACGATTGGCCGAAACTTTGGTCACGGAATAGCTTACTGCATTCGCGCACGACCACTGCGCAGTGCTGTTCGCAAGCTGTAACAGGGTCTATCGACCAGGAGCATGAGTTATCAGTGGGATATAAAGGGCACTGCAGATGCGCGGGAATGTGAAATTCGCGAATCTTTTTGTCTAGACTCAAAACTCCCTGATAGGATGAGTTCTTTGTATTGAAGGCGTGTTGTGCTGTGGGTTCAAGGCATAAAGCTGCGAAGCGCCAATGCCACGCATGAACTAAACAATCGGAAAGCATGTCAGGATTCTCGCGTAATTATTCGTTTTGATGCTCACATGTGATGTTTGCCGCGCTGGACGAAATGGACGTAGACGTTTCGCCGTCAGGAAAGCGACAGTCAATTTGCCAAATATTCATAGAATGTAGCCGACCAGCGACGATGCTCTATAACAGAGCCTGAGCATAAGAATCCGCAATTAATTGCTAAAACTTACAGTCCATAGGTCGTATGTGTAGAATTCCCAAAAAAGAACACGGCGCCTTCGAATCTCGATTTCATCCAAGCCCCAAGTCGCGCTGTCTTTTTCTGGTTATTTCGGTCAGCTGTATGTTCTTGACCTAGATTGAGATATACTCACGGAGACCAATCTTCCAGAGGCTATAAGTGAAGAATGCTAATCAAAAGAGAATGGACTTACGATCTGAGCCATCTTAGTGCAGGTGCTACCTAAGATCCATCTTTCTTCGCCAGCGGTGAGGTCCGAAATGTGTAAGAAACGAATGATTGTGAAGATTGCCTGGACAGTGGCAGTGCTAGCATCAAAGATGATAGGCTTGAGAGAGAGCGCGGCACGGGAAAGAACATGGTATTGATGCGCCAAGATCTTAGCGCTCGGGTGATCATCCCAGAGTGCTCCTGACGCCATCACTGCAAAGAAAACGGATAGTTGATGTGGATGTATAGCACCAATTGATGCCACCTGTGAGGTCGCATATAAGGGTGCGATTATTGTATCCATAAAGTCACTCCTCAGCACCGGGTCGTACCTAATTAGTGAAATTATCAATGCCTTCTTCGAAAAAGACCAAATGTAGCTCGAAGAACATACATCCAAGCGACGAGGCGATAATATAGATTTGTGAGCTCTATAGCTCGGTCCCTGCCTGGCAAGAATTCGGTGAAGTGTGAGTGATAGGAGGAGCAATGTGAGAGGCCCATGGGGAAAGCGCGGAACAATTTTATAATCTCAAGAGGCATTCCTAGACGGATAGGGTCGCGAATGTCCCAAGCTTCATCGCTTTCCTATGCAGCAGTGAACATAATAAAGTTAGGATGAGGATATGAACCAACTTTCTCTTTCGCGAGCTCTTCCAGATACTGCAGATAGTTATCGATGAGCTTAAGGCTTGCGTCATTGGAAAGGATAACCTTCACCTCCGAGCTGGCAGTACCTCCATGATAAGTAGCTTTCCCACTTTCGCCAATAATAAGCTGTCCGATAGCATTTGACAGCTCATCGAGATTTTCAACTTTGACGGGCGGAGGCTGGGCTTGAGAATTCTTGCTCAATTGCTTTAGCCTCACCTCCGCTGCTCGAATTTTCTGGGACAGACGTTGAACCTGATCTGTGAGTGCCCTGAGATAAACATTTCAATCGTTCCGTTTCGTATGGCGTTTGATGGTAAACCTACGGGTTGGTTTTCGTAGGAGCTATAGTTCCTGTATTTGCCAGTCAGGTAAGCTATGAACGCGTACATGATGCGAACATGATCACCTGAGGGACAGTTGCTACATCCGCGACGAATGCATGATTGACAAGGAAATACTCTGAACATCATTTGGTACATCAGCATTTGGGATGCATTCGTCAGCTTTTGAGTATGAGCGTGACTCGCCTGTCGCACCGAATTTTGGATCTGTGAGATATTAGATTGGTTTGAAAAGTGCATACTTGCGACTTGCTTGCCTTCGACATTCCGCGCATGATGGGACTGCTTGCTGCTTGCTGCTACTTTTCGTCATAGTTTAGTGCAAGACGTGGGGAATAGCTGTATGGGTTGGTGCGATAAGTCTTCGAATATGGGAATGGTCAGAGGGCGCTTTAAACTGGGATTAGCGGCCGATCGGCCGCCACCCTGTACAGCAACTTGTGGCAGTCTTGTGGCCAGCCGGGAATAGATCGGGATAGGGGTCAGATGCCTAAAGTTTGCGCTGATAGAGTGAAGAAAGACGTCCCCACGGCGTGAGTACAATGGAAGTTGTGATGTCTAGGCAAGTCTTGAGTTGACGTAGGCCACACAATATGGATGACTGTGATCGCAAGATTGACGAAGGATCGAAAGCATAATGCTGTTTGTAGAGCGCCAATGGTCTACCAAAAATTAAGCAAGAGCCTCGTGTGTCGTTGATAGCATCTGGATCCAGCATTAGATGCCCTCCAATAACACGAGGCCGCCGAAATTTGCAAACCTCGGATCCCATGTCACCTGGTATCACTGAAAGAGGAATTGAGACATATTATGGTGGACCAGAAGTAGTGTCCGAGGGGCACGAAGTCCCGTCCTGCGGGTTAGGTGCCTTTGTTTATAGTTTCATGACTAGAACAGAAGGATCGCGCAAGAAATGTTCTCGAATGAGCTCAAGAAGATTGATGCATAGTTGACCAAATGGATCACGGACGTCACGAAAGCGCGCTATATATGTTTTGCGCCTGGTGGGATGATAGATCTATTGTCCTTCCTCTATGCAATTGAGTCGCTTGGCATGTGCGAGAATAAGCCAATACTGCTTGGTGGCCTTGTTGATAGGCCGAAGAAGCGCTCAATTTGAAGCTTGAAGAAGTTGAGGAACGTGAAATGATCACAATATGCATGTGACTACCGATTCAGAGTGTGGGCGTCTAATATGAAATCTAAATTTTATTTCCGATCACACTCTGAGTTACTCAGCTCTCTGCGAATCGTGATTGTCTGAAGAACCTCTCTGAACCCGCCTCGAATGAAACATGGTCCATCAGCCTAGAGTTGGTTACAACGACAAAGCTCGAGGCTCAGTGGCCGGGGGCAGGAAGAAAGGGAAGCGACACTCTAAGACATCAGCACCGCCCACAGAGCAGTCCGATCCAAATGTTATTATACACATACCCAAGTCATCTGAGGAAAAAGATCTGGAAAGGAGAGAGAGAGTAAAACAGGAGGTGCGCCATCTTACATTTTCATTCAGTAGTAGGAGCTTATAGTAAGGGCAGCTGGCTGCACAAGCAAACTCGAAGATGAGTGGAAAGAAGAAGAAAAGGCTGGAGAAATACATCGTGCGAGCCTATCACTATGCTTCTAGCTGAATCTCAATCTCCCATCCATCAATCAGGAGAAGAAATTGAAGAAGGAAGAACGGGTTGTCCTCTTTGAAAAACTATCGTGCGTGCTCGTCTGTCCCGGATGTGTTTTTACTGACTTGTCCCAAGGCAAAGCCAAGCTCAGCTTCCAACCACCCTTCACCTCCAGTCTTCCTCCACCCTCGGTACAGGCCGGCCGTCTACGAACCGTGAACGCCTCGAGAAGCTAGATGACAAGGAGACAAGACGCGCGATTGATGGCAGGGCTGGGAAGCGTAAGCGAGGGCTGGAGAGGTACGACATCACGTCTGCAGGCTCTGGCGATGACGAGAGCGACTTCGAGTTGCTAGGGGATGATACAGAGTCTCCGGTGCATGCAGAGGTTACTCATCAGCGGGGGAACGTGGGAGAGGTCATCGTGGTAGATGGGGGGATGTCGATGCCACCCCAGCCAGTAGCCGCTAAGCCGGCGGGGGTGGGAAGCGCATTGCAGCGAAATTCAGACGGGAGTGTGGTTGCTCCTCGAATATCCACCAAAAAGCTGGGCCGAAAGGTGCGCTTGCGCTGATTTCCAGAATCTCGTGCGTTTCTAACATTTTATTAGACGGCCTTTTCTAGTTGGACCACTCGCAAACAACCGGTCCCCATGCCGGAGGATTCTGATACTTCGTTTAATAGTTCAGATTCAGCCAACGATACGTCCGACGAGGAGGGCTCCGGCGCTGAATCAGGAGAAGAAGTGGATGACGATGGGGAAGAGTATTCTGATGATGAAGATGCCCCCCGGGCTCCAAAGAAAAAGCTAGGCTTCAAAGATTGGGCTTTGAAACAGCTTAGCGTTGCCAAAGGCTACGACCCCGCACCTGAAACGGATCCCATGAACACATTTGCAACTCCCGAGCCAGCTCACAAAAAGGTCAAAATATCCCATCATAACCCGAGCGAGATGCGTGGTCCTCTGGGCGAAGATCTCCACCTTCCTTCTACTTCTTTATCGCAGCACCTTTCTACGCATGGTAGTACCACCAGAAAGACCATCGTGGTCAACCGTCCACCAGAAATCGCTGAAGCACGGATGTTGCTTCCCATTGTAGCTGAGGAGCAGCCTATAATGGAGGCAGTGCTGCTTAACTACGTCGTGGTAATTTGCGGAGAGACGGGGAGTGGCAAGACGACGCAAGTGCCACAATTTTTGTACGAGGCTGGGTTTAGTGATCCACTCGGAGGCAAGCAGTCTTTCTGTCCATGACAGAATGCGGCTGATATCAAAAAATTGCTCAGACAACCCTGGTATGATAGGGATAACACAACCACGGCGAGTAGCAGCCATGTCCATGGCTGCTCGCGTCTCTACGGAGCTCGCACTTCCATCTTCACGAGTTTCCTACCAGATCCGATACGATGCAACTGTATCACCGAGCACTGGCATCAAGTTCATGACAGACGGTGTATTGCTGCGCGAGCTCGCAGGCGACTTCTTGCTTCGGAAATACAGTGTCATCATTGTCGATGAGGCCCACGAGCGCAGCATGAATACAGATATCTTGATAGGGGTGCTTAGTCGAGTAATCAAGCTGAGAGAGGAGATGTGGAAGGAAGACAAGGAGGATGTCAAGGTGCGTGTACCTCGCACAATTTTATGTTCCATAAGCTGAATTGTTCATAAAGCCACTTCGTCTGATAATCATGTCTGCGACCCTTCGGGTGAGCGACTTTGCGTCAAATACCCGTCTATTCGCAACACCCCCGCCTGTAATCAACGTAGCTGCGCGGCAGCACCCAGTTACGGTGCACTTCGCGAGGCGCACACCCACCGATTACGTAGGGGCAGCAGTGAAGAAGGCGATAAAGATCCACACCAAGCTTCCGCCCGGGGGAATATTGATATTCTTAACCGGACAGAACGAGATTGTGGGAGCTGTGCGAAAGTTGGAGGGCAGGTTCGGGCAGAAGACGTTAGATGCGAGAAAAATGCGAAGAGGAGTGTTCTCGAAGGCTATTCAAGAAGAAGAGAGTATAGTGACTGTACCAGTGACTTCTGCCCATGGTGAGTCCTATGCACAGCAATTCATGAATACCGGCTAATCAGATATAGCGGACATTGAGGCAGAGGATATAGACTTCGGACACAAGGATGAAGATCTGGCATTTGACGTCGACGAGGAAATGCGAGAGGATTCGGAAGCATTGAACAGCGACGATGACGACGACGCTCTAAACGAGGAGCTCGGTATCGACATTGACGAGTCAGAAGGTAGTCCCTGATTAAAATGGTATGGTTCCGTACTCATCATCTCGCTGCAGTTCCAATGCACGTCGTACCATTGTATTCTTTGCTTCCAAGCGAAAAGCAGATGCGAGTTTTCCAGGAACCGCCCCCTGGCCACCGTCTTGTTGTCGTCTCTACCAATGTGGCAGAGACCTCACTCACTATTCCAGGAATCCGATACGTCATTGACTGTGGGCGTTCCAAAGAGGTAAGCCCAATTTAAACCTTCATGCTCGTTGAATATTGAATGACCCGGCCAGCGGCGGTACGATATAGCCAATGGCATACAAGCCTTCCAAGTAAGCTGGATATCCAAAGCATCGGCCGCACAACGCTCAGGTCGTGCTGGACGGACTGGACCGGGTCACTGCTACCGCCTGTACTCTTCGGCTCTTTTTGAACACTACTTCGAAGCCTTTTCGCAACCTGAAATCTTGCGTATGCCGATCGAAGGAGTTGTTCTACAGATGAAGAGCATGCATATCGACGCCGTTGTTAATTTTCCTTTCCCAACACCCCCAGATGACTTGGCATTAAGGAAGGCAGAGACTGTCTTAACGCATTTGGGTGCTATTGGTTCGACTCCTTTGTTGCTGAACAGGAACGGATCCGATGTTATTGCCACTGGTACTATTGGGGGGCACGTGACAGAACTAGGCAAAGCCATGTCCTTGTTCCCTCTATCGCCACGATTCTCGAGGATGTTAGTGAGTGGGCGTCAACACGGGTGCCTGCCCTATGTCGTGTCTATTGTTTCTGCGCTATCTGTAGGGGATCCTTTCTTACGCGAAGAGGGCATTGAGGAAGATGACGAAGCGGAAGACAAGGACGACAAACGGCTGTCACATCTTCGCAGCGAGGATGTCAAGGCAAAGGAGGCACGCAAACTGCGCCGGAGAGCTTTCTTTCAGTCACAACAAGTATGCCACTGCAATTTATTCGGGCGATAAACCCTAACGCTATTGCAGGCTCATGGATCGCTTGGAGGGTTTGCAAGTGATATATTCAAGTTGCTGTCGGTTGTCGGAGCATATGAGTATGCTGGGGGCGGCCACAAGTTCTGTAATGAACATTTCGTCCGGCCGAAGGTAAAGGGTACCAACATCCGAAACGTTTGTGCTCAGCTTACTCGTTTACCTAAGGCCATGGAAGAAATCCACAAGCTGCGAGCTCAAATCAGCGCCATTGTGCAATCCAACTTCCCAGCCATAAGCACCAGTTCAGACTTCAATTTGCGGCCGCCGAACGATCTTCAGGTCAGGCACAGACTTGGCCCGCATGAGACTCTATCTGATGGCCAATTGTAGCTCAAGGTTCTCAAGCAACTTCTGACCGCCGCATTCATTGATCAGGTGGCAATTCGAAAGGATCTTCTACACAAAGGATCTTCGACAGGTAACAAGTATGCGACATCCAATAATGTAGAGTACCAAGCGATAGGCATTGCGGAAGATGTTTTTCTACACCCCTCGTCCGTGATGTTCAATGCCCCGCCTCCCGAATATGTCGTTTTCCACGAGGTCGTTCGGACTAGTCGCGTTTGGCTTAAAGGTGTGTTTGGCTCCTCTTTGAAACTCGCTATCTCATTGGTTCATAGGGATAACCGTGATCAATCCTTCCTGGTTGTCGTCGCTTGGCAAGCCGTCCCTCTGTACATTTTCTAAGCCCCTCAAGAGCATCGCGGGCGTGGAGATGATTACGCCTCGATTTGGACCCGACGGTTGGGAACTACCTCCAATAAAAGCAAACAGCATACGTAATTAAGTACAGAGGATGCACATATATTGTAATAGATAATGTAGTGCTAGGGTATATTTACTGGTTGTATCATAAAGACCGGTGTCGCATTGAATGCATTGATTCCAAAGTTGTGAAATTTTCCACAATTGTTTCACGGTCGCTACCAAAGCATGTTTATGAGCAGATTTGCTAGAAGACAATGGCTTACTTACTCTATTGGGTTTCTTTGGAATGAATATGCTCCCTTTGTCCTTCTTTTGCCGCTTCGCAGGAGGGGGGACGGGTTTGGGCAGAGATTCATTAGAAGTAGACACCTGTGGCCGCTCGGCCGCCTCATGATCCGCCGGTCGTTTCTGCCCCATTGACGCTCCTTCTGCAAGCGATACAGTACCGGCAGCCATACTGGATTGCGATGCCACATCTTGTGGTGCCATAATCGGTTTTGCATGGTTTGTCACAATGGGATTCTTGTTGACACTGCTCATCAGATCTCGAGGCGTCGCGAGATCTAAAGGAGGATGTAAACTGGGCTTTATGTTGGCTTTTGGCTTGATGACTCTTGGCAACGTGCCTGGGGGGAGACTTGGTGCAGTGAAGAAATTGACGTCCGCCTGCCGAAACGGTAAGTAAAACAAGAGTTTGATATGGTTTGAGATTGATACCTCCAGCAGAAGCGACCTCGCTCGGGCGTTGCCAACAATCTCACGCCAAGTTTCGTCACTGCGCTCCAATGTGGCGGCATGCCCGAGGATAAAAAGAGAGGATTTTGCCCGCGTCATAGCGACGTTCATGCGCCGAAGGTCTATATTATGTCAGATGCGTCTTCTGGCAAGTAGTTCTGTAAATACCTGACAAGAACCCGATGTTTTGTAATCCAGGACCAGCACGAACGCAGGAGAGAATAATGATATCTTTCTCTTGCCCTTGGAAGCCATCTACCGTCGAAAAATGAATTTTACCTGTAATATCGTAACCAAACCGCAGTTGGAACAGTCTCTTGAGCTCCAAGACTTGTCCGCGATACATGGTAACGATCCCAACTCTATAGTCGAAATCAATATCTGAATACTCTTGTCGTAAGCGGTTATAGAGTGCCACCGCCACTTGACACTCCAAATCATTCTTTATCGAGTGACTTGAGGCTTGGTGTTCTTGACCCCGTGCGACATTGAAAAATTGGTAGGTGCCAAACTTCTCGTGTGACTGCCAAGGTTGGATAGTTTTAGTAGCCATATCGGGCCCATCCAGTAGGCGGCCCTGATAAAACAGTCGACTCGGTAATTGGCTGATCTCCGGATGCATACGGTATTGAATACTGTCCGCAACAATTAAGGGAAAAGTCTACTAACTGTTCGTTGAGAGAAAATACTAACTCACCTCAGTAAATGAACTGCATCAGGTTGTCGTTTCTGAAGTCGAACAAAGAGCGATTGGTTATACTTATATTTAGATGCCTAGGGTATCTTGATCAGGTGACGCTTAGGAAGCCAAGAGAGATGTATAATACCTCTTGGGAAAGGACCGTTGGTGGCAGCTGCTGTGGATCTAAGCACCTTTAGATTCATGACATCTTTTTAGCGAGCGTTCGAAATTACCTCCCACCATGACACAGCGTTTACAGCTGAATTTAAGCGGTATCAGAGAGCTCAACTCAATGGCTTGAGCTGCCTCGTCGATGATGACCATCTCAAAATCATACTGCTCAAGGCTTTCGTGGCCCGCTCCGGACAGCGTGGCGCATATGACATCAGCTTCATTAAGAACCTCGGCACGATACTTGCGGCGAGTCGCGTCAAGGCTGCGAAATTCGTTCTTCCGCTTGTCTTTCAGCCTGTCAAATTGCTGTCCAAGCGTCAGCCGACGACTAGTGAGCCTTTTTATATCGGCTTCTATTGCAATCATCCTCGCTGCGTTGTTTTGGACGGAGGCTAACTCCGCGACCTTCTGCTCTTTCATCTTCCTTACGGCCTCAAGTTCTGACCTCACGAGGGTCACCTCGTTGTCGGTGTCCTTTGGAGCAGTGCCCCTGGCGCTTTGATCAGCATTTAACTTTTGATCCACAAGGTTGTCCAGTGAGATATCCTTGACGGCGATATTGATTGACTTTTCTGTGCCTATCCGTACTACGTTGAGAGGGGAGCCACCAGAGGCAGGTCGGATTTCTTTCAGACGGTGAGAAACTTCGTCAATGGCGGCATTGCTAGGTGCACATAGAAGAATCTTCTTCACTGGCTCCCTATCTGCAGAAACGCCGTTTCGACCCATGTTCAGTATCGTTGCCGGCTTCAGGCGGCTTTCTAAAAACGTTTGCACCAATCCACATATGGTCGAGGTTTTCCCGGTCCCTGGGGGCCTACGAAGATTGAGCACGCGAGATATTGAATGAGGAAAACACTGACCCTTGTATCAATGCGAAACCATCGACTTGCATCGAGCCCAGTATTGCAACAGCTTGTGGCTCGTTTAATTTATAGCGCGCCATAGTCCGGCTTATATCCTGACGATTTATAGATGGGATAGGGGTTAAACGAGGCTGAAGAATATTGTCGAAGGAATCAAAGTAAGGCGCTGCCATTAACGCAGCATATTCCCGGTGCAGTGTGCTTAAACTAAGTCGTATGGTAAGTACCCCGCATCCATACGTCTTGATTTATTTTCTGACCTGAACACTTTGCTCAATCGCCAATGTGTATTGATTTGCAGTCCGGGATCGGTTTGTGTCGGCGATATTAGAACACGGAAAGCTGCATATACGCCTTGCGAGGAGGTTCTGTAACTCTGCACCTTGCCCAATATACTACTCTTGCCACCCAGCGGTCGAAGTAAAATTATATCAGTTTCAGCCAGACGCCAATCTTTGGGCAAAGGTTCAGATAATGTTGCATCAAGATCCAGCCAATTGTCGATAAACCCGCGACCTGTAATCTTGCAATCACAGGCGTCTTGTTTCTCGTCTTTAGACTGAACAATCTGGGACCAGCACTCTAGAAGCAGGAGAGGTTCGAAAATGCTCAGATAGTGATTGTGGTCGGCAAATTGGTCTGGTATGGGTCTTAAATGCGAGGTCTTGGAAAATGATGGCGGTAATGGACCAACATGATCGTAACTCCAAGACAAGAGAGCACGATGTAAACCAGAGATGTCTGGTTTGAGACGAAGAGCGGTCCGACGGGCATCTTGCCGCTGGGCCAGTCTGTCGTTGAGAACACGATTACCTTTACTGGGAATGTCAAGCAGCTTGACCTGTCGGCGCTCGGTTGGTTTCTTCACCTTGGGCGATTTCTGGAATTTCACGAGGGCCGCAAGGCCGCTCTGGGATTCCTCCTCTTCACTCTCAGAATCATCGGACGAGTCTGCAGGTTCATTGCTGTTTGCACCATCACTCTTGGAGCCTGTGACACTGCTGCTACGCGAAGATGGACCGCGCGGCACGCTTGGGAGGGTAACCTTATCCTGTCTGCGGAAGGTCGGCACTGGGTCAAGCGTGTTGAGTTTTTTCTGATCTTCTTTGGTGAAATCCACTTTGGATAATGAGGCGGCCGGGGTGGCCTTTGTAGAAGTATGCGACTGCCTAGGTTGAGCGGTCTCGCGCGCTTTGGCCGATCGGGAATCTGCTTCAGGCTTTTTAATTGGGCGTGTGGTATGAGAGATGATTTGGACTTCATCTTCCTCGTCGAATGCAGCCAAGGCATCCTCCAGCTGAGACAGTCTCGCAGAATCCAAGCGCGTTTGGGGGCGGTTGGGGTCCTTCTTCCGAGCATCATCAATGTGCTTCGTCAATCTTGCGGTGCCCTCGGGAGACGGTAGCACGTGGGTTTCTCGGAGGCAGTCGAGCAAAGACTGTAATAGTGCGAAGGATTGATGCAGGAGCTCTTCGTCGGTCAGGCGCAACCACCGCGCAAGTTCTGGCAATGTGCCTTGAAGATCATCCACCATTGCCTCAGCAATACTTTTTGCACGTTTGGACGAAATAATGTGCGGCGCTGATGATGCCACAGATTCGATAACTCTTCTCTGGGCCAACATATCACGTCCAAAGATGAGAGCATCCCTCATCCAAGCTGTCATTTCCTCTGGCTCGAAGTACAGTGACCATGAAGGAGTTCGCTTGAAAACGATAGTGATGCATTTCGACATCAGGTGCCATAGTTCAGGCAGCCTAGATGCCGGACCTGCTTTGTCTTCAATCCTTGTCCAGCGAGCAATGTGGAGTAGTCCGTTGATGCCCGAGCACAAAACCTCGATGATATCGGTCAAACAGCGTACGAGCGATTTCGATAGACTGCATGCTTCCGGAACATGCGGTGCATATTTGATGAAAGTTTCCATGAATTGGAAGAGGCCATCAAGTGAAGCATCCGGGAGATTTTCCAGTATCGCTCGAAAGCAATCGAGACGACCATCAACGTCGAAAGCCTGACCGACCAACATCTGCGCACCTGTCTGGAGACGCTCAACCGGAGACAGCATAAGAATGACGATGTGTTTAACTACGCTAGGGCGCCTGATAAGATCAAGGAGTTGAGTGGATGGACTGTCTGCACAGCTCGAAAGTAACGTGAGAAAGCCATCTGAAATAGTGTTCAGGGAAGCGTTAATATCATCGATAATCGACTCTCCAGAGGCGGCGATTTTCGGGTCTTTTCTTGTCTTTAGAGATGGAAGGAACGAATTCTTCGTCAGAACATCAATGTGCGCCGCCTGAGCAGCGACAGAGATGACCGTAGAGATGCTCTCGAAATCGCTCATCTGGATGGATGCATATGTTTTGGCCCAGAGATCCCCGTCTATCTTGCAATGAGGAAGTATGGCATCCGACCGGCTGGCCAGGAGACGACAAAGCTGAACAATCGCAGAAGCGACATCCTCGACGTCTTTAAACAATATAGTTTTGATCAAATCTTGAGCAGCATCACGAGGTTTTGCCCATTCACCACCACTGTGAGATGGCGCGAATGCAACGGAGACAAACACGTTCGCGTGGATGGCCAGCACGGATCGAACTACCTTGATCTCTTCGGCAAAATTCTCTGTTCTTCGCAAACTTGTCGAAATTAGCTGTTTTAAGCATTAGTCAAGCATGCTATATAGAAAGGGGTTGCCTACTTTGACGGCAGTAGTCAGAATCATTGGACGAGCGCCTTTGAAACGTTCATGTTGCAATCCCCCGCACATAAAATTGATCATTTTGGCAAATACGTCTCCGTGGATTGGAAGATCCCGGACAGTTGACAAGAGTTCTGGAAAGAAGGCCAAAAACCAGGGACGATCCTTCTCAGGTTCAATGCCTTGAACCATATCAGAATATAACGGATTATCCTTGATGGAGTCAAAAACGATATGCGGATATTGAAGCTCTTCTCCTCGCCAAATAGATTTTCCCAATCTTCTCAGAAGGAAGAAAAGGCATCGAAGAACATCAACGAAATCTTGATATAGGTGAGGAATGACGATAACAATCAGCCAAAAAACAACATGAGACAGCCATGACTACTAACGGGGGCCAACATCAGGTAAGTGACCGATTACGAGTCGCCGTAGATCGGCGCGTCGTCGGCCATCAGTGAGTAGCTGTGCAGGCGGTATGAACCGAATGAATTCATAAATGCCGGCCCAAAGATCAACTGAGCTTTCGGCGAAGGGGAAACCGGGATGGTCCTGGCTGCGTAGAAGGAAGGTGGCGCCCAGTTCGTCAAGAACTTCCGCAAATCCCGCCGCATCAGTCGAAATAGTATGTGCTACCACTTGGATGACGGCCACATACGCATTGGTGAAGTGCTCTTTAGTAATGGGAACAGCTTTACATTCTGCCACTTGAGCCTTGGCCCACCGGCGCACGTTCTCGTTGTCCATCAGCAGTAGCAAAAGTATGCCAGCCAGAGGTGGGTCAATAGGCCACCCCGCCACTCGTCCCGAGGGGGTATGTACCCGAAGCATGCTGATGATCTGCTCATCTTGGAGTATTCTTAGATTGCACACCGCACGATACAGTAGGATAGGGGGGGCATCAGACAGGGATGGCAAGCTAGTGCTCTGAGCGGCATTGCTTTGTAAGAAGCCGGCGCGACCCAGTCCCTCGACGACTGTCTTGAGTTCCCATTCATGGAAAACATTCCAAAAGTCATGAAGAGTATTACTCTCGAAAGCGCCGAAATATCTGGTATCTGGCGTCAGCTGCATTCTGCGATTGGTATGGTCGGACTCACGTGTCTTTCGATGTCTCCTTCGCTGTCTCAAGACCCCTTACGCAATTGCAGCACCCACCAAGGCATTGATTGAACCTTCTCTTCCATGCTTCCACTTGGTTGCTATCATATGCAAACAAGCGCAGAAGGAAAGTGGAAGCCATGATTGTCAAGTCATCTGCGCGAGAGCAGAACCAATGCAATGTGCCGTCCTTAACATCGGGTTTTACGGCCATAAGGTAGCTGTAAAGGTTGCCGAGAGTGTCGTCGGAAGTTCCTTGGGTGTTGACAGGGACATCGCGAAGACTCGTTAGGAGAGCCTTGACTTGCGCTAGATGTTCAGAGGTGGACATGCGACTTCGACGAAATAGAAAGCTGAAAGACAGTCACTAGTAGGTGGGAAAGTAAAACACGACTGGCCCGTGAATCTCAAGAGAGTGTATCTGAAGCGGGCGAGGAAGAATATTAGTTGAGCAGAAATGCTGGCAAAATTGCTTAGCTGCACGCGCCGGCGCTGCCTGTCAATCGGCAGCGGGACTCGGATCATCCAAAGCGAGCGTTGCCCTCCACAATCATGAACGCCGATGAACTTGACCATATCAACCAACTTCTGGATTACGACGTTGACCTTAGAGAGGTAACTGGAACCTTAATATTTGGTATCAAACAATCTCGAGTCTCTTACTATGTTCTCCTTCGCAGAAAATCAAAGATCAGGTCACGGAGCTAGACAAAAAGACGAGACATTTGGTTGGCCTGTTGAACAAGGTGCATTCCACTTCCCCGGAGTCTAGTAAGTCAAAAGTGGATCTGTTTCATCTGTTTCATAATTCGATGATGACAATCGCCCCTGCAGTCCCGGCGTTGATTGAGTCTGCTCGTCCAATTCTTCGTAGCTGCCAAAATGTCACCGCGAGTCTTGCAGCCGTCATACCCGAGAATCAGTTTTGGCGGTGGAAAGATCAATGGTCGAACTCGCTTCGTACTGCGATATTTGCTGCGTCATTGGTGGAATTTCTTTCCACGGGGAAACTTCTCTCCCTAACTGGTGCCAGCGACATCCTCGGGAGTAGGTCTTTTTCGTATGAGTGCTCATCTACGACCTTGTTCATAAGATTCACTTCAAGTCAAGAACGAATGGAACAGTCGCCTTGCTATCGCTGCAGAAGACTACCTCCACGGTCTCATAAGTCTTTGCAATGAGCTTTCTCGTCTGGCTGTAAATTCTGTTACGCTCGGCAATTTCGACGAACCTATTCGAATATCCCTATTTGTTAAAGATCTATTCGCGGGATTTTCTATGGTCAGACTCCAGCGCGAACACTCGTTTTGGTTAATTTCATTTTTCCAATCCAGCTGAACCTCAAAAACGACACATTGCGGAGGAGGTATGATAGTCTCAAATATGATATTAAGAAAATTGAAGAAGGTGAGTTATGCAATGTTGACATGTGTATTCTATTTATGGGTGAATTAGTGGTATACGACGTTTCTTTGCGCAAACTCGCCTCCCCGTCGCCCCCAAACCCTACTATGCCAGCCACATAACCCCCAGCAGGCAGATGCTTGCAAACTGCTTTAGCTCTCAGTGACGGTGCGCACACCTTCCGAGCAGTGTCGCGGAAAATTGATGTTTTGCTTAAACGTACACGTATTTGTTTTGTATGAGTCGCAAGTACAATCTCCAACATGCTCGCTGAGATAGGGCTTCACTCAACTGCAAATTATATGCACATTTTCGCTGTTCCTTTTGGCAGCGGTTTCTATTGCGCTCTAGTCAGGTTCTCATACATTATGTCGTCTGCATGCACATGACCTTAATAATTTCTCCATAACGCATCGATTTCGAGGTCGGCGCGTCAGGTCAGCCGCTGTGTGATCGTTCGTGTCTCTGAATGGAATTTGGATGGCAGTGGCGCTGAGTACGAGAAGTTCCGTCTCGGCAGCATTTGCACTCTCTCTTGAACTTCGACGTTGTTCTTTTCCCTCGGTTGCTGCTCGCTGTGACAATACTTTCGCGGCCGCCGCACCACTCTTGACAAAGAATTTATTCCTGATCAATGGAAAGGCGCCGCCGACCAGCGACTTCTGAGGGTGACAAATTTGCAGTGCTTTTCAAACCACAAAATTAATTGCCCGCCCTTCACAGAAATACAGTGCTGGTCACAGGCATCCGCCTCTTTGAATAAGCTTTCTGATCTTTACAAGGATCCAGCACACGCAGATAGTGTTGGCCGCGTGAATCGTTTAATTTCCGCGTTTCCGCAGGATGACACGTTGCCCACTGAAGGCTATGAAGCAGTAAAAGTCATCTACAAGAAGATGCAAGTTGGTCTACGCGAAATAAAAACTCGCACAGACACAGAAATGGCGTAAGTCAATGGTCTACCATCTCTTTTTTCAAATAGTCGGACAAACAAGTGGTGGACCACAGCATGATTGATGATGCATTGGAGCAACTCAGCGTGCTTATTGCGCTGCGCAAAGCTCCTGAATCTGAACACCCAGGTAAAGCGCAGAGTACTAGAAATGATGTATTCACCCGCTGACATCTTTGAGATGCAGAAAAAAGAAATAAGCGGCCACGGATAGCCTCGCCGTCAAGAGGATCTACTCCAGGTAGCGCGCCATTCTTAGGTGCCACAAAGATCACAGTTGTACCACCTAAACGCGAAGCAACTGTCCCGCACATACCTTTCTCTCGCGATCCCAAGGCCCGGCGGGATGCTCTGCAGGATCAATTACCATTGCAAGAAGGTCGGAAAGTGGCATTTCACCCAACTGCCAGTAAATCAAGCAATGGCAATAATGGTGATGTCGATGAGAATACTTGGATTCTTGCTGTGATTGTGAACAGCATAAATCAAGATAAGAACCGGTAAGCTATAGCAATGCTTCTCACGGGTCACCTGTGAAACGTTTGTTTGGCAGGTACATAGTGCAGGATGCGGAGCCACAGGAAAATGGGCAACCAGGGCAGTATGTCTGATCCAATCTTTTAAAAGACTCGGAAAATGAAACACACCATAACAGAACTTGGCCCACGACACTCCGAGCAATTATACCTTTACCAGATCCTTCAGCTCCGCCGACTGACCCGTCGCATTTGAACGGCTACCGTCAATATGCACCAGGCTCTACTGTAATGGCTCTCTATCCCGACACCAGTTGTTTTTACCGTGCAGAAGTCATATCCTCTCCACAAGATTCACAATCTTCTGGCCGGGTAAGTCGCAATATGGGATCAATTTAGCCCTGGACTGACGCTTACGAACGCCGCTGGCTAGCTCGCAGCATCTTCAAAGTTAATACCTACCTACAAGTTAAAATTCGAGGATGACGACGATCAAGAACACGCGGTCGCAGCGCAATGGGTAGTTGAGTGGCCTGGTCAATGAATAACTGGTTGGATGGTTGCCTTATATTTATATACCACATTTATATTTACACATACATCGAATGCCTACATTTATCTCCGTGGATATCACTCCCACTGTAGTCATAGTGTGGACTGAGTTTCAGCATGTCTCAGATACAATCCTTATGAAGTGGACCGGTCTGAACACATTGATATAAACGACATAACCTATTTTCAAAATTCTCATTTTTGAGAAGCCGTGGAAGGCTGGCACCTAAGCTCACAATGGCAAGGTGGCTGAACTAGTTCCTTCATTGAAGCCACGTTGGGTTATCATAGGCATATTTTAATACCACAACCGACTGGTCTTAGACCGTAGATATTGCGACAACTCTCCTCATCCCCTTAGTATTGGAAACACATGACAACTTCACGTGCAGTGCGGTGTAACTCAAGAGAATGGGCAAAGAAATAGATGATCGAGATGTGGAGGAAGAGCGTGCGCGCTTGTGCACACCAGGCCAACTTGTCGCGTCCGTTTTCTAGTGTCGCCGCACAGCTGGCCCTTCCACCTGTTCCCATCAATCCCTCGGAACCCACTCTTCGTTTCTACCCCTCTCGTATTCCCGCGCAGTCCCGGGAGGCTAAACCTTGGGCACCACCTTCTCTCTCCGATTGCGTTCTTTCAACGCAGGTCATCGACCCCTTCGAATTGTGCATCATCGAAACCCGGGCATTCATTGCGCAAGTCTTTCAAACACATATGGCGTCCATGTCCGTGGAACCCTCGTTCGTTACAACTTTGGACCCTTCCGACCAGCAAATGGACTTCTACGAAGAAGAAGAAGTCGACCAGCTCGACTCTGATTCGGACACGGGTGATCAACCGGACGAATCCAGCGCAAGTTCCAAGGGTTACAATAGGGCAGAAGGGAGACGCATACCAGGACAAACCTTGCTCCCCTCTGCACGTATGGATAGTATAATCAACGCCGGTGGTACGTGGATTTATTTCAATGCAAACCGGTAACATGCCGACCGTGTCCTATTCTCAGGTGTAATGAACTTGGCCATGTCAAAAGAGGCATCCTTTCTTGTATCTATCGCTGCAGTAGGTCCTAATGGGGCTCGTTTGACGAGTTGGCTACTGACCCAAGCTACTGCAGGAGGAGTTTATCAAACGTATCTCTCAAGCTGCGCAGCACCATGCTCATACGCAGCGGCGAGCCGCTGTCAACTATACGGACATATGTACGCAATTCAATACACAGCGAGCACACGTAACTTACAGGCGGCGCGCAGCATTGACCACTTTGCAATACCAAGAGTTCATGTTTTTGCAAGGTCGGCTGACTTAGATCTAAACCCACCAACCCCCACTCATTTTCGAATTAGATACCATCCCTCACCCCATGTCATTGTCTGATGCGCTGGAGCGGCGCGAAATGAAGGAGAAAGAGGACTTAGATCTGGACCCGGCTGTCAGCACTTCGACTTTGGTGCAGCCTATGGCTTCATTATCCACGGCGCCGTCGAACCATTCCTTCGCGCCGAAACCAAAGGTTAAGGCTCGGCCGTCAAATGGAAATGGCAAAGAAAAGGCTAACGGGAGTGCGAGCGCCGCAAAAAGAGAGGGTAAGAAAAGGGGTCGGGCGGAAACAAATGGAGATGCCCACGAGGCTGTCAGAGCGAGCTCCCGGCCAAACAGAGGCACAAGAGCAGCGCCAAGGGAAGAATGGCCTGACATACATCCTGCGGAGCCAGTCAGTAGCCACCCGACTGGTAGTAGTGTTTTAGCAGCAGGGGTCTCTCCGTATCGATACGCGCGCCAGCCCCAATGGGCTGCCGGCCAAGTCACCATGCGCAGCGATGACTTCGTCGAGGATCCGCATTCGCGTCGCGTTGACCAATATGTACCTCCACCACCACGCGAGGAGAATGATGGGTGGACCGGTGGACAGTTTTCGACGGGTTTCTTACAACAGCCTTTCCCTAGGGCGGCTCCAAATCCTGGTCGTACAATATACTCGCAACAACAGCAGTCTTAAAACTCATAGTATGTAATCGGTGTACCCTATAACGCTTCTCGTGTAATTCAGACTTGTTCCCGATGTCTCTTGGAGCTTGAAGACGAAATACACAGGTAGTGCATACATCTAATCTTTTGCTTACGTAGGCACTCTAGTTCTTATCTCATTACGTCTCAGCAAGCACAGTATCGCTACAGTCTATTCTGCTCCAGCCCCTTCACCTCCGCTGCGCATCTCGTCGACGTTACTATGGGTGAATCTATAGACAAGTCTCATTCCCTGCCGATCATCGATATTACACCATATCTGGATGGTCACAATCCGCACGGGCGATTGTCTACATCTTCTGCCATTCATGCTGCATGTTTAGAATATGGCTTTTTCTACCTCCGAATCGACAATTATGTCGATCCCTCAGAGCCTGAAGAGCTCACTAAACTAGCCCGAGAGTTCTTTGCGCTGCCCGAAGAAGAGAAAATCAAGATTTCATTGAAGAACCAGGATGGCGCCAGGGGTCAGCAGGGTCTCCTGCCGTCTGGCATCTATATTAGAATCCTGATTGGCCTCGACCAGGTTATGCTCGTCTCAAGGAGAATGTCACCAATGGCAAAGCAGACAATCATGAAGGCATCGACTTCTACCGCCCTGTTGACAACCCTGACAAGGATAAACCTCTGTGGGGAGAGAATCAATGGCCAACTGTGCCGGGATTTAGGGATAAGTACGAAGCATGGATGGATAAGATGACGGATCTGGGACTCATCGTTATGGAAGCGTATGCACAGGATATCTTTATCGGACTGCATTGTTAGCTGAACGGCTATCCTCACAGCATGGCAACGGGCTTAGGCATGTCCCCAGAGGAGTGGCAGGAGCTACGAACGCAAGTTGACAAGAGTTTTTGGGTTATGCGCGTTATTGGTGAGCCACGCTGCATGTGCGCAACTGGTCTCTTAATGAAAGCTGAGGCAGGTTATCCACCTCTACCAAACGACCATGATGGCTTCTCTTGCGGTGCACACAAGTTGGGTTTTGTAGCTTTTGTCAGCAATTGAGATCTTGACAAGCTCTTTAATTTCTAGGGACTATGGCTGTCTAACGTAAACATTGCCTCACAGCAATCAATGCATATGCGATTTACTAAGGCCTCTGTGTTTAGATTTCTCTATGCCGATTCTACTCGTTCTGCCCTTCAAGTTCTTTCTAGGAATGCCAGCTTGGGCACCGATCAAGTTGACGCTCTTTCTACAGATACCAACGCGGAAGATGGCATCTGGATCAACGCAGACCCTATCGAAGGTTGTGTTGTAGTCAATATCGGAGAAAGTGAGTGCCCGTCATATTTGGTCTTTCGAGCATGATTGACAGACCTTGGGCACTTATTAGTGTGGGAGGTTTGGACGAATGGCTTATACAAAAGCACTCTTCACCGCGTTGTTCATAGAGGTTCCAATTATCGGTGAGCAACATCACGTCCTGAGCGCGATCTTTGTTCTGACACATATGTGCAGCGTTTCGTGAGATATAGACATACTTTCCCACTGCCACCAGGATACTGATCGTTCTCTCCAGAATCCCATTCTTTTTCGAACCAAATTTTGATGCGAGGGTAGAAGTTTTGCCAGCTGCCCGCCGTCTCTTAGAAATTCAGTCCTCAGACAAAGAGAGCGGAAAGAAATATGAACCAGTCGTATATGGCGATTTCTTGATGAAGAAAGTGGGAGGCAACTTTGCAGAGGGTAAGGGGAAATACGATTAAATAATGAATTTCGAGACCACGTGCCCCTCTATCTCTTTCAAGGATGATTCTGAGTTTACGGCTCTTGACTCGTTCCGCGCGCCCTCATCGATATATCACATATTGTTACCCCTTCTGCCGAAGATCCATCACTTCCATGGCTGATTCGTCGGTAGCCAAATTACCATCTCCTTTGAAAGACTTGGTGCTTGGCGCGAAGCCAAATTTTGGCAAATCTGACGAGGACAAGGTTGAGATCTTGAACCTGATTGAAAAGGTTTCCCAGGGAGATGTTGCTAAGCCAGAAGGCATAAAGGTGCGTATCAAACTCATAGCTTTAAGGATCGCATGGGTGACGCTTTTTGTCAGGACTTGGAAACGCAGCTCGTGTCAAGCACTTACATTGTTAGCAATTACCTGACAGCTGCAGACGTAGCTCTTTATGGAGCTTTGCATCCTGTATTGGTATGTCTTCACCTATTTTGACATAATGTATCATTCTCACCAGATGATTCAGTCGCAATTACAACCTGCCCAATATTACTCCCATCCAGCCGTGACGCGCTACTTTGACCACATCCAGAGCGCGCCATCTGTTCGCCAATCTGCGGACATTCTTGAACCTGCATTCTCAATGGTGGAGTTTGATATCGAGAATGCGCCAAAACCCGAGCGCAAAGCAGAGCCTCCTAAAAAGAAGGAAAAGAAGGTCGATCAGGTGGCAGAAGCAGTCGTCGGGGCAGCAGTGGCGGCAAAGGACAAGGTAACGGCCGTCGTCACAGACGCGAAGCCAGGGAAGGAGAAGAAAGAGAAGAAGAAAGACGCAGCGAAGGCCCCTGCCGCTGCGGAAGACGCAGGGGAGCCCGTACCGTCTATGATCGACCTACGCGTCGGGCACATAGTGGACAGTAAGTTCTTCGGCTATATCTTTTTCTGAGGTTAATTGTTGACTTTTATCTAGTCAAGAAACACCCGGATGCTGATGGCCTTTATATCGAGGTAAATAGCTCAGTATCCCACATAGTCGGCTGTACTGAGAGCATCCTGAAGCAAATAGACATCGGAGAAGATACTGGCCCCAGAACTGTGGTTTCAGGTCTTGTTCATTATATTCCAATCGAACAAATGCAGGACAAATATTTGGTGGCCGTGGTATGTCCCCTGCTCCAGTTTACTTTGCTGCTCATTGACCGCTGGGGAAACAGTGCAATCTCAAGCCTGCGAATATGAGGGGTGTTAAAAGTTTTGCCATGGTTCTCTGTGTATGACTTGAACATGTGAGCTTGTCTATGGTTGCTAAACGACTATATAGGCAACGTCGAAAGATGGCAAAGACGCGGGTATTGAACTCATCCAACCACCACCTGGATCAAAGCCAGGTGACAGAATCTACTTCGAGGGAGCCGATTTCGAAAGTATGTTTTCCGCTCTTTTATAGGCTCAACTGTTATGTTAACCGTAACGTCACTGCAACAGATGCAACTCCGTTATCACAATTAAACCCCAAGAAGAAAATATTTGAGACGGTTCAGCCTGGTATGGCACTGTCACTCCATTTCAAGCATGTGTTTCATCGCTGATCGTTCTAAGGATTTATCACTCTCGATACGAAGGAAGCCGCATGGGTAAATCCTGCGACAAAGAGCGTGCACAAGATCCGAACCAAGGCTGGATTTTGCATGGCGCCTACTCTGGTGGGCGCTTCACTGTCATAAGCCTACATTGCATGGTAGTCATTTAGATATACTTTGACATTGACGCAAAGGTATTAAATAATGAAATATATTTCACTTGTTCTTAAGAGTTCAAGACTTTAGAATACAACATGACATCTGTTTAACCACTATAAATTTTAAACCCTTGCCCTACAAGAAGAATGTCCGCGAAGATTTGAAACCTGACAAAATATTATAATTTATAATGTAAACTGCTGGAGAAGGTTAGGATTAGAAATTTATCATGAAAAGCTGGTTAAAATGACATACCCGTCCGCCTTTGGTCTCTTTCCAATTTTCCAACAGATCAGCCGCTTGGGCTCTCCAGTCAGTCTCCAATATGATGCGAAGGCGTTCTTCAATGGAGGACATCCGCATGCGGTCTAAGATATGACTAGAGCGAGAGAAAAAAAAGTCTTAGTGTGATCAAGCACCAGGAGGCAAGGCAAACGACGAACCCCTCTATGGGATTTGCAACGGCGTCTTCGATGGCCTCAATGAATCCCACAAGGTCGCCCTCAAAGACATTGTACACGTATGGTGGATCCAGGAATTTTAGCATGCTGTGCTGTGCACTCCAAGCCTGCCTGTCCTCTGGGTGTTCTTTATCCCACTGTATCACTGAGCTGTTAGACTGATAAGGGACAGGAAGATAGGCACATACATTCGTGATCGGATTGATAAATGGCACTCCCAAGCATAATGCTTCATACGGTGACGGTGAACTGGAAGGACTTTAGCTATGACAGGAAATGAACCTAGCCATTGAGACTCACTTCACGGGCGTGCCCACTCCAACAAGCACAAGAGACTGTGATACGGCCTTCAAGAACTCCTTCTGGTCCAATACTCCATGATTCGTGATGCCCACTGGTACTTTAGCGCTTCCATGTTCGTCGTTGGCACCCAGAACAAATTCGATGCCCGTGGCGTTGACTGCAGCTTCATAGAAATGCGAGGGCCAAGTATGATCGTTCTCCGCAAGATAAGTAAGACGCTTTGACAAGACATATGCTTGGTCTCTCCGTTGTTCGAGGGGTATGATATCCTGGGTCATGCACGATGGTTCGACGCTATATCCAAGATATTGATTCGCAGTGAAACCATCAATCATATACTGCATTGATGTTAGTACGCGCATTAATACTGCAATGACAAAACTGACAGGCTCCGGGCTCAAAGTCCAGTTGTGGCCCAATGGGTGTGCAGCGTAAGTCCAGAAATGGAAAGTAAACAACTTCCATGCAGGGAGCCCATACGGATTGCGCTCAGATAGCAGGCAGTTATTTTCATCATGCCAGCATGTCTCGATTTCATCTCCTTCGGCGATAATGGCTATAACCAGATCTGGGAACATCTGATATAACTGCAGAGTGTGGTCCATGCTTCTGCTGTATAGAAAGGTATATCCCAGCTCTCGTAAGGCCTGAATCTGAGGGAAGAGTTTATCAGAATTTGACGCGTGATAGAGCCGTAAGATTGATCTTCCATACCGTGGACCTGGCCCTGAACACGACCACACGGTCAGTCACATTCGACAGCTGCGTTCCTTGCAGTGACATACCAAATGTCCTCTCCACTATTATGCCCCGCTTGTGCACCGATGAAATGAAACGAAGCCAGAATCACCACTAGAGTATATGTCTCAGATACGCATTGAAGCACCACCTGCATATACGCACCTTTCTTTTGAACAGCGGGACAATCGTCCAGTTCCATGCACCGCAATAGAGCTCTGAGCATTACGTTGTTCTCTCCTATCCATTTCGTACCGTCGACATGAGAAGAAATGGGAAAGATCTTCTGGCTGAGAGGCTCCAAGTGCGGCGCAGAAGAGGGTACAGACAAGAGTGCAGAAGTAGGTGCAGAAGCAGCCGCGTCGCATGTGACGCTAATGGCATGGTTTTGCAAAGAAACAGAGGAAGGTTGGGTGAAGGCAGCGCCGGGGGAGGGCAATATCTCTTCGACGACCAGCCATATCCAAGCAATCGAGAGGACGCCAAGGAATGACAAAATGCGAGTGTACGTTGTGCGACTGTAAAATGCGTGTCAGCTTCAACGATATAACCAGCCAGGCTATTATGAGAGCTTACGCTTTGAACATGTTCATCGGCTGCACGTTTAATACAGGGCTCTGATCGTGAGCATCGACAAAAGGGCAGAGACGCGTTGCACAAAGTTCGAGGTCGCCCGCCGAGCCCTCGGCCTGACAGCACGCACTGTCGGCCTGTCAGGAGCTTATATAAAGCTGCCAAGACAAAATAACCTCAGGTGTGGAAGCTGTGAGGGAGTTCAAACTGAGCATAAAGATTCAAACGGACGGTGTACCGCATTCTAATTGCCTAAGTAGGTGAGTATTGTATGGACGAAGATGAAAGAGACAAATTATATAGGATTAGGGCTAACTATAGCAACATGAGGTTTCGAGACCTATAATAGCTTGCTGGCAGCGATCCACTGCATCAGCGTCTAGCGCCTGTCCGGTGTCTGCCGGGTGCCACGCGAGCAGTCTGGCGAATTTCTCGACGCGTCCAACTGTCCAGTGACACCAGCTTCAGGATGCTTTCACGGCCACAGCACATAGTCAAAGCGGCGCGCTGCTTCAGCTCTTCGGCAGTACGACCCCATGGCTTTATATCCCATATAGGGAGAAGGCCCATTCCTGTCCCAGCCTCCGTGACCCTCACCCCAACACCCACGGCCATGCTGGTCAAGGGCCCCCTCGGCGAGACGTCCATACCTCTTGAACCCTTCATAAAACTCCTTTATCCGGCACCAGAAACGATACAGATCACAGTCGAAGACCCGTCTCTCAGGAAACAGAGACAAATGTGGGGATTGACTCGCGCGTTGATCGACAATGCAGTAGTGGGCATGACGGAAGGCTTTTCGGTCAATCTCTACCTCGTCGGAGTGGGCTACAGAGCTGCGATGGAAGATGACCCGAGAGGGACGGAGGAGGGCGGAAATGGCAGACGCTTGAACATGAAGCTCGGTTTCTCGCACTCCGTCTTCCAGCCTATACCGGCTGGCATCACAGCGGAGGTCCCGACACCAACAAAAATCAGCTTATTCTGCACGGATAAGCAACGGTTAGGGCAATTTGCCGCAGAGATACGACAGTGGCGAAAGCCGGAGCCTTACAAGGGCAAGGTACGTGATGTCGGGCTTTGGTTGGATGGCAGGCAACTCATTCTCTCCGCCAGGGTATCTTTATCGGAAACGAGCAAATCAAGATCAAGGCTGTCAAGAAGAAATAGTCTCTTAATATTATTCTACTCCGCTGTCGCTTCTTCGTTAATGATATGCATCTATGAATGCAGCCATAGACAGAATTCTTCTTCTGCGCCCTTGGATCCCTTGGAAGCTAGCAAAGTCGCGAACTTGGGGGCAGGGCCGGTACCTTCTTTACCTGAGTTGTTTCCCAGCCAAGACCTACACCATACCGAGATATATCGCTCGCCTCGATACAATTTGTGGATGGAGGCGGGTTTGCATATGCAGCTTTGCCCAATCATTCAGCTTACCTGCGGCCCATATACAATCCGAAGCGTCTCCTTACCTTTTGTGCTATCAGGTTTTTGTCCAGGCATCTTCAAAGTTTGTAGGTCGCTCACCCTCGCCGCTTGCGTGGCGCGTGGTATGGAAACGAGAAGTCAATTAAGTGACATAACGCAGCGCAAGACGACTCTGAATCTTTACTAAAGCTCAACTCATGCAGTCTCCCATTCACTAAGTCCCACCTATAAAAACGCTTGAAATATTAACTGTTTGCGGCAGGAGCGTTGGTAATTACTAACATTGACAATTGGTACTGCAACACAGCAGAAAACCACGTAGTTCCAATGTTTTTCACGACCTGAATATATTTAAATGTCTTGGTATGAGAGCTTAAGAAGTATACGAGCATGATATAGTACAAGCTCTTCGCTTTCCAGTGCAAGAAGACGGAAGGGAAGCTCGGAAAGGGGCCAAATGTCCGAATTCGGTGGTGTGTGAGCGCAGCGAGCGCGTCTGCGAGCTCATCGTTCGCTACCACCACCCGACACAACACATTCATTCTCAACGATGTCGACTTGCCCACCTTATGCTCCCTTCTTTGGTTTTGCAGGAGTAGCCTCCTCGGTGAGCCACTATTGAGACGTGCGCCCAAACCCGCAGCCGCTGACTTGGCTACATGTAGATGATTTTCAGCAGTGCGTAACATATACATCCATATTGCGTTCTTGGCCTGTTGACTGACTGGGCTGCTGGGATCTTGTAGCCGTGGGTGCTGCATTTGGCACCTCTAAGGCTGGTATTGGGATTGCGGGATTGGGAGGGTTCAAGCCGGAGTTGATCATGAAGGTGCGTTGCTCTTTCTTTCATGTCTCAGCCATCTGCACCGCACGCGTGGTGATGGCATATGCTTACTTTGAGCTTCGATTGCTGAAGTTAAATTCTTGTCTCTATAGTCTCTCATCCCTGTCGTAATGTCGGGTATCATCGCGGTGTACGGCCTCGTCGTGTCTGTCTTGATATCCGGAAACGGTTCGTAACTAACGCTCCTCTCTCTTCGGAATTCCCTTGCTTAACCTTGTCAACCGCAGTGAGAGCAGCGGATTACTCATTAGCAGCAGGATTTATCCACCTTGCCGCAGGCATCGCGTGTGGCATGACTGGGTTGGCAGCTGGCTATGCTATTGGCATAGTAGGAGACGCGGTAAGTCCTTTCTGTCATTACTGCGCTTCATGGTGGCTTATCTCGCCTATGAACAGTGCGTGCGTGCATACGTGCACGAGTCGCGGGTGTTTGTGTCCATGGTTCTCATTTTGATCTTCGCAGAGGTGCTCGGGCTTTATGGGTGCGATTGTTTTTCATTCATGCCATCTGCCTTGCACTGATATGTTTTGACCCTCTAGATTAATTGTGGCGCTCATTATGAATGGCAAGGCTATGGAGGCGAAGTGTTGATGAGGCGTCTATACTTTTATACACATGATTGTTTGTTCGAAACACAGGACGTCCGCAGTGCTCGCGCTTGTAATGGCAAGAGCAGCATAAGATATGAGAAATACAACATGGAGAATGTTTGCCATCTACTGGCATGGTCATCGACGACCCCTTCTTGGTTCGTCGTCGGAAGGGTCAGAGTCGCTAGCACTAGACACAGATCTTGACCGGTCACTCCTCTTGCTGGGTACACGGCGCTTTCTATCTCGATCACTCGACCGAGAAGACTCAGAATGAGAGTCTGAGCCACTGGAAGAGTCCGATTCTGAAGCAGAATCGGAACCCGAGCTTGAGCCTGATTCAGAGTCTGACTCTGAGTCGGAAGTTCTGCAAAAGAGAGTCGTCATGTTACTGAATATGAGGTAGAGGACAAAGAAACGCACCGCTTAGTACGTTTACTGGGCCGTTCTTTGTCTTTTCCCTTTTCACGCTCTTTCTCTTTAGCTTCCAGTATCTTATTGGCAGTACCCAATCTAATAGTGCTTGATTAATTCACGAGGTGTCAATGGAACAAGTCATAAGAACGCACTTTGTCTTGAACTCCTCCGGAACCTCCACAGACGGTTTGCCGTCCAACTTCAGCTTCGATAATACTCCTGGCTTCTCCAATTGCTGTGTGCGCGATGGGCGTGAGACGTAGGGCCGAGTCGATTTACACTCATAAATGAAGTGTCCTAGACATCACGATTAAATAAAGGTACTTGGAGCCGATATTCCAGAACGCAAGAGTACAGTAGGTAACCTCACCAGTTTTGAGACATTTCTGGCAAACAGTAGAGCCAGTAGCTCGCGGGGCATTTGCTGACCGGCTGTGAGGCGCATATTTGGACATTGTATACGTAGTTGCTGGTGTCGATTTGAGGATGAGTCGACTTGTCGTGGCGTGCTCTACAGGGGAGTCACCGATTCAGAAGCTCGTGACCAAAATTGGGCCGCGCCGGGGTCTGGCAGCTCTCGACCGATTTTCGGAGAGCTTCTTCTCTTTCTGCATACTAAGCATGACGGAATATACTTTCGAAAATTGCTCCATTCTATACCTACCGACGTCTCTACCATCTTCATTGGATGGTAAATGGTATCGGGTCACTACTTTTGTCGATCAGCGCGATACATCACAACTAACAACCTTGTATGTAAGCTTTCCAGACGACCTTGGTGTCACAACCAGTATCTAGCTTCATCTGGTAGCGGCGGACAGTTGCAGCCCTCTTTCTCAACTGTTGCCTTGTCATACCAGTCCCTGAGTCGAACGCCAGGCCCACCAAGGCCCCACAGCCCTGTCAGCCTAACGTCTAAGTACTATTCTTCAATCGGAGATCCCTTGTCTGGAACAACTCTCGAGGCTTGTGCTCGTGTGGCTTCTATCTTGTTGGTCGCCAAACATTTTGTACCAAACGCAGCGTTGAGAAACAAATATCAACAATCCACCTAGCATCCGAACCTCCTGGATAAGGCTACACAGAGCTTAGAGCGATATTACTCCTTGCCCTCTTCAATCTCGACCACCATGTTTGAAGAGCTTGTTTCGTTCAAACGTTTTTCAAGTTTCACTGCTTGTTCCAGCGTACATTTCGAGACTTCGGCTGTACAGATGCTTTGGACTTCTGGTTCGCTGCAACAATTTTCCGACCTCATACGGGCGCTCTGAATGGATTTTCTCATCTCGCAGCTCCTACTGAGCTCGGGAGACCGGTATGGCATATAACTGCCTCATGACCGATCAGGGAAGGAAGAATTCTCTAAAATGCGATCGACGATATTGTCGTTGCATGAAATATGTTTACTATTCTAAGTTATCAAACCTTTCTCGGCTGTATGTATGCATATCTATTCTTCGATGGCGCTCTCGCCAATTGCAAACAAATCATCGCTTGCCAAACGTTCCATCGGGTATCTGTCAGGAATAGCCGGTCGGTCTGAGTCATCGCGTCTCCCCGACATCCTCCTGCGCGTGGTCCTGCTAAATCTGCGATGCCTGAGAGTGTTGATACCGCTGGCACGGCGGAGGAGGTCGGACCATCGCACTGCATACACAGATCCTTGAAAGTTGTTGTCGATGCTGCGGAACAGATACTGTTATGCGCTGACATCAATGAAGAAGCATCTTGCTCACTTTTCAAGGCTATGCCCCATGGTTTCTGGCATGTACACAAAAGCGACCAGTGTGCCTGCAGCCACAAGCGACCCATACATGAAATAGGGACCTGAAAATGGACCGTTGATTAATGCGGATGCGAATCTATCTGGATCAACAAGCGCTTACCGTAAGCAGATTTCGCCAGAAATGCAGGACTCGTTAATGCAACGATAGTATTGACAAGTTGGTTGGCTCCGGTACCGAAGCTGCTGGCGGCTGCCCGTGTTCGTGACGGCTGTATCTCAGAAGCATATAAGCGAACGTAGATCGCCCATGTTCCGGCGAAGGTGATGGCGAACAGCTCGATTAATACGATGACTGTCCATTTGCCAGCGGGAGTGTATGCTGCACCCGAAGCATCTAGATATGCCTGGTGAATGAGAATGTATGGTTTTCACAAGGTGAGTGATTCACTCACACAGCGAGCCAATACTCAGATGGCATATAGCAATGCATACACCTCCGAGGAGAACACCCGTGCGACGGCCCATTTTGTCGATGTAGAAGGTTCCTATAATAGTGGTAATAAATAGAAGGATACCAGTGACGCCTGATGCAACAATAGACGACGTGTTCGCATCGAGCCCTGCTTGCGCGAACAGTAGAGGAGCATAGAAGAGCACAAAGTCAATCCCTGGCGCGGGGAGAGAATTCAATGCAAAATGAAGGAATTTTTTATCGAGCCTGCATACCCGATAATTGCTGAATTACCTGCGAAATAGGGTGCTTAATCTTCTTTTAATTCGACGATGAGCGGTGGACTTACATTCAAGAACGTTCCTAGGAATGTGCGACCGCGTACACCCTTGCTGAAGATATCCGTCCAAGTGGCCTTGTCTGAAGGCGGGGGGACCATCATTAATTCACGTCGCTCCCTTTCATCATTAGCATCTGTGATCAGATCCAGCACTTTCTCCGCCTCTTCGATACGGCCCTGCGTAACCAGCCATCTCGGCGAATATGGCAGGAACGGTGTAATCACAGTCACCAACAGCGCAACGAAGGTTGAAATGGCAAATGGCAACCTCCAAGACAGCGAGGAGGGTATTTTGACGGAACCGTAACAAACAAAGAAGCCTAGTGCGATGGCCCCCGTGTTGAAGAGCTGGAAACAGGTGAGTATCTTGGCCCTGAGGTGTCTGGGACAAATTTCGCATCTAAGATATTATGAATCAGACTGCTTCAAAAGTTTAGAAAGTAACTTACAGATAAACCGCAGCAGCTGAGAGAAATAAACCTTCTCCAGAACCCGCTATGCATCTTGCAACAATCAAAGTGGTTAGATTTGGCGACCCGCAGGCTGATGTAATTAATTCTGAGATTAGTGATTAAGGCAATATAAGGATGGACGCGCACATATAGCGCTACCAATTGTGAATATCAAGCTGCCGAGCGCGATAGTATATTTGCGGGATATATGGTTGGATAAGTTGCCTGCTAGCAAGCCTGTGATGGCGGATGGTATGAGGATCACGGCGACGACAAGGCCTCGCATGAAATCACTGAGTGAACCAAAATGCTCGACGAATTGTGGCATTTGCTGAAAGCCCATAATTGCTCAGTTAAAACGTATCGCAAGACAGGGCGATGAGGGCAAGGCAGACCGTGATAGATCCAATGGTTCCCGTATCTCCCCCGAACAAAGCCCCCACTAGACAAACTGATATTGCATATCCCCCTACAGTCGGATCTGTAACAGCTTGGCATTTAAGTGTGCACGACTACACTTACAGACACGGGATGTCGGGGTAAGTTTCATGCTGGGCACAGGATAGAGCTTGGTAGCACACTAGGCGTCAGGTTGGCGATTGTGTTGGATCAACGGAGAGCCAGAACAGTAACTATGCTTGTAGAGCAAGTGCTGGCGCAAAGAAAGGAGCAATGATACAGTCTATTGATTTGTATACAGTATGCATTATTATGCAATGGGTAGAACGATGAACCTGTCAATTAACAGGAGATTAGCCGTCGGTCCGGACTACCGCAGTAAGCAATGCGACACTAATTTGAACTCGACCCTCCAGTCCTCCTCAGTCCTGACCTGAACCAACTCTGCTCAACACAGACGTCTAACCAATCATGTAATGCTTAATATCCATTCTGAGCCAACCATTCATGCAGTAATGCGAACGCAGACCTGGCGCTGTGGTGATACTGCATGAGATGTCCCGTGTCGGGAACCAAAAAGCTGCTGAAGTTCTTGGCGACAGGAAAGAAGGGCTGGGACAGCGCAAGAAGACTCGCGTTCCCTGTGCCACAGTCTCCTGCACAGAATGGCTCATCTTGCTGCCCCGCCATAAACGCGACATGGCCCTTATATGATCCGGCGACCAAGGTCTCGAATCCACCATCCAATTCAGCATAAATGCTGGACTGTTCTCCGACTGCCTGCACATCCTGGTGATCGAACAAGACCTGAGGGATAGTTGGTGCGAAACTGTCATCCATTGCGAAAAACACTGCCCGGTAGTCTGACTCGTTTGACTGGGTCAAGTAGCCCGGATCCAAGTGCCCGAAGCGCGAAGGGAAGACATCACGGGCGGGTGCGAACACTTGCTCTCCAACAGAGCTATTTGCCTGTGCGAATACGTGTGCGTAACTCGTCATGATAGCCGCATCGGCAGCTTGAGGATATTCATTCAACACTGCGTTGATGACGAAAGATCCGAACGAGTGACCGACGAGAATGATGCGTTCGCTGAGGAAGGAGAATGGCAGCGAGGAACGGCGAAGCTGCTGGATGATGGTGTTCGTAATCTGCGCCTCGATTTCTGTTCGTACGAGGGTGGGATCTGGGTGACTGGAGTTTCCCGCACCGAGGCGGTCGAGGGCTAGGGTGCTGTAGCCCTCGTTACGTGCAAAGTCGACGTATGAGTAGTTGTACGGCTGGTACTGGAGTGAGGATCCCACTGGGCCAAGGGCCGACCAGTAGTGCTTGTTGCTCAGGGCCCCGTGCAGAAGCAGCTGCACAGTGGTCGCCCTGTGTGCAACGATTTTGGTCGGAGGACAGTATGTGGCACTGATGCTGTAGATCGTGGGGACCTGTAGCACGCCGCTATCATTCACTGCTTTAGTTGGGACGGTGAACACGAAATCGTGGCAAGGCGTATGATTTGCGGTCACTGCTGCTTCTTTGCTGAGCACAAAAGCTCCAAGATGAACCAACACCAAGGAAGCCAAGAGGAGATAGCGCATTCTGTCTTGTTAGTCTGGAGGACAGAGACGGCCGTTATGAGCGTTCCTGAATACTTGCTAATCTGCTTTGTGCTCACCTGAAAATCCAGCTGCAAACGGTGCGATGAAGATATTCATGATTCGGCGACATCTTATATCCTAGCCGCTCTTGCTCGACAGGGTCCCCGACGGGTAGATGGTGTACGATAAGATACGGCGTGACTAAAGCCAGTGCAATCTGCCTCGGCGACCGTGGACTGCCCTGAGATGTTGGTGAGACCCCGATTCCGCCACCACTTGCCAGTGCCAAATGGTTTTTTTACTTGCGCGGTTGGGCTGTAGCGGCTGGCCAGCATCGCCCCGCCTGCAGGATTTGGTGTCCGAGCGCCGACAAGGCACACTCCTGCAGCATCTGGGGTATCCGGATGCCGATACCACCAGTGGTGCCTGTTCTGGCGTTCATGTCCGGACTTCACCTGGTAGCATAAACAGCAGGGATCCGGTGGTGGCGTCAAGGTCTCGTAATCACAGGCCAGCATAGGTGCGGGAATGAACCCCGAGATGACCTCGGACCAGGTTTCATAACTGACCAGGTTCGTCTCGTCTGCTTCATCCGCTCCATTGGGCGTTTAGAGCTTTTGAGGCATGCAACAAAGTTTGATAGACGGAACCTGGAAAAACCTGAAGCCACGTGCTTTTGAGAGGTATCGCGAGCGACTCGAGGTTCGAGGGGACGAGGTTCTGATGATTGCGGCCATGATATCAATGACTAAGGTACCTGAACGCCGTTGGAGGCCGTTGGGCAGATAGGCACGCCAATCCAGTGTCTTGAAGTTTTAAAGGTCCCAAATATGAAGGACATCTGTAGTACAATCTCATAGATCATGTGTATCGGCCGACGTGAATATCTCGGGGTGATCTATCAAAACGGGCTCGTTGGGTCTGCGCACTCGAGCGCCGCCGCCAAAATAGCCTGCCGCGGATGGCTCAAGGGTGGGCTGTCTTCATCTTTTATTCTAGAATGAGGAGCTTGTTAGCAATTCGGACTTGCGCCCTGTGAATGCCAGGCACCGTGCTGGACGTACAGAACCAAAACCGACGGCCGCCTAATGATAGAATCCAAGAGACGTTCATGTGGCATCTTAAATGAATAATGTATTTGGGGATGCACTATGCAGAAAAGACAGGAGGAATTGTCAAATGGGAGCACGAGATGGAAAGCAAGTTCATACCTTCACGCCCGAATATGGCGAAACACTCTCATTGACCCTCAAAAGCGCATACAGCACCATTTTGCCAATCGTTGACGCAGAACCTGAGCAGCTGTAAAGCTATGCCCATGTCTATATCTCCCCGCGCAGAACCTGCATGAAAAGAAGCGATTGCGCTGTCACAGCCACGGAGCGCTACTCCCGCAACAGTCGGATAGTCAGGCAGTCTTTGCAGGTTTGAGTGAGGAGGGCGAGCAGAGCAGACCGCATCGAGCCATGCGTGTCCAAGTGGTTCCATATGCCCGCTGCAGGCCTTAGTGACAGCCTACCAGCGGGGTGCGCGTGGACTCTACGGTCCTAAGAGCGCCAGCTAATGTGTACTGCATACGAATGAATTGCATGCTACGTGCCCTGTCTGGAGAAGGGTCCGTGGATGAAAGGTGATATGGTGGCCTTGAAGAGACGCGTCGCGCATGACAGCACGATTGCACCGCCTGACAGACCCCGCTCTCAGCATTGCCATGTTCGCATACATGATACATCCTGACTCGATGATCTGCATATGCATATCGCTATATATTGCGCCCATGCTGTTGCAGAACCGCAACAGCACTTCCTAGAGCTAGAACTATCCTTGTGTGACTATAGCTATGGGAGGGAACGCTTTCCTCGAACGCCTGCCCGACCACGCATTCACTGCGTTTAGACGCAAACTGGATGGAGCCCAGCTGGCTGACTCAGCTAGAGGCAGTCGCAACATGTGACACGTTGGGCCAGTTGATGCCTAAGCGCCCATGACCGACCGAGCGGTTCACACTCATTTCACTGATGAACGGCTGGCCTCCTCGCACCCTCATATGCATGTAACTTGTCACATATTCACACCTGTTTCAATCTAAACCTTTTGAACCTGCCATATGCCATGAGCGCCTGAGCTGATCGGGGTCTGATCAAGTGTGAACAGACTCTGCCCGGAAACGTCTAAGTCTGCATAGCCTGCTTACCTCTTGTAGCATACATCCTCGACATCTGTGCACAGAGGCGCACCTCCACACCTTCTGGGAACCTACAGGGCCATTCGCGGAGCACCGCAGCATGAAATCTCGCCAGACAAAGGTACCTTTGAGTTGTTTACACCTGCCTGATGACACTGATCACAACCTCTCTCGATAGCGTACACGATCACCGGATTTGGAGGAGCTGGAGCTCTGTACGTGCTCTGCATGTATGGAAATTAGCATGGAAGGTGTCCTGCTACCGGCGAGAAGGAGGGAGATTCACGAGCGAGCCGATCTTGCACGTACATCTGCGTCGTCGTCGCGTGGACGTGGACGCGGGCGCGCGTCTACTTCCACATCAACATTATCAGCACGCTCCCGAGGCAGAGCGCTACCGTTCAGTGGGGGCAGCTCGAGAATAGCACATGCTGGCAGGGCTCCAGTTGGTCATGTCGATCAAGCCACCCTACCTTCTACTCCTGTGCAAACTGCAGCATCACCGCCGAGCCAGCAAGACGAGACAATGGATGATAGAGAGGGCATAGATGATGCGATGGGGATCTTTATGGGCGATGGGGATGACTTCGAGAGCGGGCCATCTTCAGGTGAGTGGCAGAAACGATGACAATAAGATATTTGGGTTGATTCGCGTCGAGCAGATCATTCCATCCCTCAAAATTATCCGTCTATGCCAGCTTCACCACTCCCCATAGACTTATATGATGCTGCGAGTCAGGATGAAGATCTTTTCTTCGCGACTCGGGACGAATACATAGGCGACACAAATGACTCGGAACCCGAGCCAGGACCACCACCCATTACTCCTCCTGGGACGCTAAGCCCCTCTCAGCGGCTTCACCGACTTGGAAGCGATGGCAGCATGTCTCCAGATACACCCCAAGATCCCCAGCCCAACGCTCTCCAGCCCGATGCCCTCCAACCCAACATCATCCAGCTCGATGACCTTCCTCCAGTTCCTGCGCGCACTCCCACCGTCCATATCTTACCATTCCCCACCCGCGTTCCACCGCTTGATGCGTACGCAGGTAGTCATGGAAAGTGGTATGTCAGGGCTGTCCTTCTGCTAGCCGCTTTTCTTCATACAAAGCACCATGTCACCTTTCGGGCATCCAATGTGATGCTCTTCGTCCTCCGCATTATTTTCAAGTCCCTCAAGCTCGTCGACACCGAGGACGATATGCCAATAACCTTGAACACGGTTCTGAAGCGCTTCGATCTCCAAGATCGATTCGCTATTCTTCCTTCATGCAATATTTGCCACCAGCTCTTTCCTGCAGACACGGCCAGCACTTTCATGTGCCCAAAATGTGATAACTCGTTATTCAGTGCAGCCTCCCCCACCCTTTTTCAAAGGATTCTCGGTCGGGAACCTCCTAAACCGCCGCCCAAATGCTCAGTACCCGTATCTCCTCTATCCGAGCAGCTGAAAGATCTTCTGACTCGGCCTGGGATGGAGCACATTGTCGAGGAATGGCGAGATCGACCCCAGATCGGAGACGAGCTCAATTGCATGATGGACGGGCGAGTTTGGAAGACCATACCTGGCCCAGATGGTAGCCCATTTTTCGCCAAAGAATCTCTTACCGAGGAGACGGAGATCCGTCTAGGTGTCACGTTCGCACTTGATTGGTATGATCCTGCATCATTTAGACGACTTTGCGGTTACTCAACGTCTACAGGTTTGATTCAACAATATCAGGCTATAGTGGCTCGCACTCGAGCGGAGTCAGCTCCTTCACCATAGCAAATCTACCACCGGCATTGAGGTAAGTGATCTCTCAGATTGTTTTATGGCTTAACTGAGGTACATAATCAGATGTCGGGCAAAGAATCTGCTGATTCCAGTCATGATACCGGGCCCTAAGGAACCAACAGCCGAGCAACTGCAAGAATACCTGTGCCTAATCGTTGACGACCTCATCAAGCTATTCGAGGATGGCATTCGGGTTCCGACAGAATCTTCTCCCGAAGGTATGCATCTCCCCATCACTGCTCAAGTTAATTGATAATATCATATCTTCTCAAGGACGACTCGTGCGAGTCATATTACTCGCCATCATATGTGACCATCCCGCAATGTGTAAAGTTGCAGGCTTTGCAGATCACGCCCACAAAGCTGCTCCGTGCCCCAAATGCCACGTAACACGCGAGGATTTGTTCACCGAGAGGTCGATGCAAAATGGTACACCAATGAGACACAGCCCTTTTACTTTACTAACTAGTTCCAATAGGATTTCCTGCGCGCAGTGGGGCTCAGCATAGAGCACGGTGCTTCGAGTATCGCTCTCTGGAAACCGAAAGTGACCGGGAGGATTTCTTTAAGAAGTTTGGTTCGCAGTGGACAGAGTTTGCACGGCTACGATACTTTGATCTGGTGCGATACTCTCTAATCGATCCAATGCACAACTGGTTGCAAGGTAAGCAGGATGCTCACTTCATAAGATTGATCTCCTGACGCCGCCTCATTAGGTATGGCAAAACTCCAATGGTATACCATGTTCATCAAGCGCAACGTGCTACGTGCACCAACCGCATCCAAGCCTCGAGAGCTTGGTATTTTGCACCGTTTCATTGAGACGGTGAGTGGCAAATGATCTGTATCCGATGAAGTAGATTGACATATAGTGAATGAAGTTTGAATCACCGCTTTGGGCCGGGACCCTCCCCCCGCGAGTAGGCGAGCCTGCTGGTGGCAGCCTCAGTGCTGATGCATATAAAATGGCCACCACCGGCCCGCTCGCGATGATAGTAAGTTGAAATTGCAACTGTAATTTTTAATTGAGTCTCACATGCGTTTCGGAAAGATTCCAATCTTATGGGATGATGCCCTTGAGGAAGCCCAAGAAGAATATGTTAACGAGCAAGAGAAGTATGATGCAAAACTGGAGCTATACAGCAAGGCTCATGACGCTTGGTCCGAACGTGACGTAGGACGCAGAACCAAAGAGAAGAAAGCCAAGGCAAAAAAAGGTGATCCGGAACCAAAGCAGCCTGTACGCCCATTTGTTCGCATGCACAAAGACGAGCCGGAGATGTTTCTCCGACTCGCAACATCCATGAAACTATTCATGGGTAGTAGTGTTACACCTGCCTTGATTCAACGCGCATTAGAGCTTCTCTTGGACTATCTTTCCAATTTCCGAAAGGTGCACTATCTCGGATCTCCTTTATTAAACAAATCATATTAATTATTTGCTTTAGATCTACGGCGAGAAGCATATGGTTCCAAATCATCACTGGTCAGTCCACACCCCTGATCAGATTCTCGATTACGGTCCGGTCTATGACTTCTGGACTTTCATGACGGAGCGCCTCAATAAAATTCTAAAGAACATCAATAATAACCACTGGGGTGGGGGACGGCTCGAGGTTACCATGATGCGAGGGTTCAGCCGCGAGACTCAATTTGAGACCATGGTTCGATTTTTCGCCTCTTTAAAATAAATCTGGCTAACTTGTCTTATGTAGGCACAGATGCTTCGGGAGGAACCTGATCATTCAGCTATGCCTGATATACTCACGCGGATGCTCGACAAGAGCGAAGAGGATCGAGGCACGGTGCAGGCTACTGCTGCAGAACCTGCGGCTGAGCTAATGGATGATGGTATGTTGGGTGTCGCCCCGGTATCCTTGGGCTAACATTCTTCTAGAACTTACCCACCTTCATCTTGTTCTCGGACCTCAAGTCCCTAGCAAACAAGTATTATCTGACTCCGCTCAAACAGTACTTCTTCGCCATTACAATTCAGATGGTATTCATCGGGTCCATCACTCTCTTACTCGTAATCCGCGCCGTGGATCAAGCCTTTTTAGGCCCACTGCTGTTCGTTTCTACGAGTATGCACTCCTCGATGGCCGTCGCATCATTCCAATTACACGCACACGCCGCCGCACAGCAGGCTCAAGTCTAGTGAAGGTGATATGGAAGGAAAAAATGTTTGCTGGTGTCGTCAAGACAATCTTTCACCACGATCAGCCGAGCCTTTCGGAGGATCTGGTGTGGGCTGAAATGGAATGGATGAAGCATGTGGATCTTGCTGCTGTCGAAGGAGACCCATGGTCTATTGTGTGAGTGCATTTATATATCTGCGAGACTTGGCTGATCTCATGATATTAGACCCGAGCTTGAGGTCGAGTTCTGGGAGTTTGGAGCATACCATGAGCCGGGGGAGGTGGGTGCCCCACCGGCGGCGATTCCCTTCAATCATATACAGTGTCAGATACAACGAGGTGAAGTCCACACAACTGTCCCACCTTTGTGGATGACTACGACCATGCAACGGGTGAGTCTCTGTTATTTCTCATTTACATATCATCACTCATTGAGCGCTCAGCATGCGACATCTTATGTTTATGATTAGACTCTTATCCCTTACTCTACATACATCAAAATCTAGTGTTCTCATCGCATATCAAGTTACAAGAAATCGATTGAACACAAGCTGCGACCAAGACGACAAGATATCAACACTACAATTACATGATCAAAAACACCAGCAACTCATCAAAGTGTGGCTTCGATCACTTCTCGCTCATATCTTCAACTTCGCCAGCTTCAGCCGCAGTCAATTCCTCTGCACTTGTTCCAAAACCTGGCGGGTCCGGGTATTCTCCCCAGTCCAAAATCATATCAGTGTACTCGTCTTTATGCTGATCTAGCCACTCTTGACAGATCCCAAAGTTATACGGCGCTTTGGCAGGAGGGATGGATGACGACCGGCCAGTGGTCGAAACCTTGATGGTGACGAATTTTTTGCGCTCTTTCACCGACAGTGATGACCACCATATCGATTCCAGCTCGACAAATACACGCGTCAACTGCCTCAAACTGTCAGCAAAAGCATGATTGCTTGTACAACAACTAACCTCTTCGGACCGCCACTCAGGATGGATTCGCTCCCAGAAAACCATCTTCTCAAAGTTGTTAGCTGGCATTCGTCGCCCGTCTACTCCTTGCTCTTTCGCCATCCGTAGTTTCCAGTCTTCCGCCACCTCGATATCCTCGTCTTCCGGACCTGAAGCGTAGTCGGACATCATCTCCTCGCATAGGAGATTGGTGGGGTCGCATTGATGGAGTTCAACATAGCGATCTACCGCGGTCAGCAGTTGACCAAATTTCTGGACGAGCTGTATTAGAAGATGTTCTCGGGCGCCGAAGGTACGTACAAGCTTCCGCCTATCAGTGTGTCTTGTTTTCTGCTTATTCAAAGCATGTTTGGCCGCCTTTTCAGCATCTCTGCTAGCCATGGCTTTTGGCTTGAACCCACGGTGCGCCATTTTTGCAAGATTGAAGATCGTGTGTTTGTTGAACCATACACCTGTTGCTTGAAGGGCTGGCGGTCGGTCTTTTCTAACCTGTTAGAGTATCAGTTCCTGACAAACGGCTGAAGCTTGTTCGGTGTACCTTTAGATCATCCATCAAAAGCGAGGCAACTTTGTTGAAGACCTCGACATTTGTCCGATGCTCGACATTCTCGTCGAAGTCAGGAGTGTAGTAAGGCTCGCCTGATGCGGTATTGATGCGGGGTGGCTCAACTGGCGGCCACGGTACGTTTGCGCCCACCCCACAAATTTCTCTAAACTTTCTAACCACCAGCTTCTGTCGATTGTGTAAGCTCAGAATCTACTCACGTCAAAAAATAAATGAACTGACCTGCAGTCTCGCTTTGGCCTGCTGTCCGTTCCCTGTCAGTGTTTTGGTGGATCCGCTGGATAGATCCTCAAAGTCTTCGGGCAGGTTCTCGTCTGCAGAGTCGTCTGACGCATCCTGGACTCGCGAACGTGTGGCTCCCCGGGGTTTCTTGCTCTTGCCTCGCACGGCCAAGTCTCCTCGACCTGGACGTCTACCTGGGTGCCTGCCCACCCGTGTGTGGCCGCGCTTGCGGCTATGGCGGATTTCTGTCGGGGGGCTGCTGCGAGAATCATCATGATCGGATGAAGGTGGAGGTGGAGAAGACCCGGGTGGTCTGTTCTATGGGTGAGCCATCATACCTTGCGCGGCCATGACATGGTACTCACTCGGTATATTCCCGACGCTGGTAGCCACTTCATAGATGATCAGAGTCGGTAAGTGCCTCTTTGATATATGATGGAAACTTTAACTCACTTTCCGCAATGCAGATATTCTTGTTCATCACCCTCTCGCTCGTCATCTCCATCTGACTCATCTTCACTCACTATCGCCTTGCGTTTCTTGGTCCGGCTATATGCAGGTAAGCGATACTATTTGACGCAACATGATTTGTCACTGACGCGTTTTTCAGCTGTGGATCGATTTCTGGCATAGTCGGGCTCTCGTATGGTTCTCCATAGGGCCCATCGCGGTTTGGATCGTGTATTCGGGGCGCGTCGCGAGACCCTTGCGATTTCCCCGGCATGTTAGCTACCAAGAGGATCATCTGCTGGCGTTCGGCACTCGACATGCCAGCCCAGGCCTCCGGGGTGCAGAAAAATGGGCGTGATTGAGGCATGGGGGAAGACAGAGGCAAGCAGTTAGTAAGAGGGAGAGAAACTGTATCGCGAGTAATGATCAATGCATTTGTTTATCAATTTCGAAGCAATTTCGAAGCAGTTTTCGAAGCATTGCAAGCAAGCTCAGTTAAGGCATATGAATGGCTCTAATCGGCCCACTCGTCATACCTCGTGACACGCTCGTACAACTATACATGAGACTGGCTCTGTGAGGTCTACGACTTTGTAGCTAGGTACGACTGCTCAGTTGCTCGCTGGCTGAGCTATTCGAACATCTGACCGGTTGAGTGTGGCTGGGTAGGTCACGTCTAGTCACATCAGGTCACCCCCTAACCGCTCAACGTCTGAACGCAGTGATTCCCCCGCCTGCCGCCCGCGCTCTACTTCGAGCTGCGTGCGCGGCTGCTGCCCCGGCTGCAGCGCCTCTACGAGCACGTTGCGGTGCCGATGGAGGCCCCGGAGAAGGCCGACTATGGGTGAGTGCCTGCACATGCATGAGCCCTTACCTGTCGCTCATCATGGCACGTCATCTCAAGGGACCTCGACTTCCTCGTTGCAGGCCCCAAGCTGGCCGCTACGTCCACAGAAGGCGTCCACACTGATGTGAGCCACGAAGATGTCCAGCGCGCGCTTGGAGCCCACTCGCTCATCGCACTTCCTGGAACCTCCAACTACGCGATCTCCATCACCAACGAATGGCGGACGCATACTCCCTCCGACAGCAGCCCCGCCGCTGAGGCGGAGCCAGTCGCCGTATCTTGCCAAGTGGACGTGCATGTATGCGCGGACAAAACTGAATGGGAGCTCCACCGGTTCATGCACGGGTACGGGGACGTGGGGATGATACTGGGACTGTTCGCGCGGAACGTCGGGCTCTCGCTGGGCACCGTCGGACTCAAGGTCAGTCCATCAACACCCCCTCACATTCTCGTGCTACAGCTCTTCGCAGATCCTCACGAAGATCCCCGGCAAACCTCCCTTCCACCTGTCCTCGTCCGTGCCCGAGATCGCCGCGTTCTTCGGCCTGGCGCTCGACGCCTGGGAGCGGGGCTTCCCCACCGAGCGCGCGGCCTTCGAGTGGGCCGCGACCTCGCGCTTCTTCAGTGTGCAGCGCATGAAGGAGGCGCACTCGAAGAAGCGGCGGACGGAGACGCGCATGATGTACAGCCGCTTCGTGGACTGGGCGCAGGCGCAGCCCGTCCCCGAGACGCCCGTGCCGTCCGCGGAGGCGGTCGTCGCGGAGGCGCTGGCCTGTTTCGGCAAAAAGGCCGAGTACGACGGGCTGATGGAGGAGTACAGGCAGGCGGCGGCGAAGATCGAGGCGCGGAATGCGCTGAAGGTGGTGTTCAACGGGACGATCGTGGGGGAATGGACGGGGCTGGACAATCGGCGGGTGAAGATCGTGATGGACAAGATACGGCTGGAGCAGGCGGGTGGGGCGGGGCTGCTTGGGCTGGAGCGGTCTCGGATCCAGCAGCTTGTGGAGTCTGCGGTGGACCAGCTGGGGTATGTCAATCACGCTGAAGTGGATCCGAAGAACGAGCCTGAATAGACTGTATATTGAGCCTGCCATATCGTACGATGCACATCATCCTGAGCCGCATCGTACTTGTCAAGCAAATGCTACTTGGCATGCGCAGTAAGATGGGGATCCTTGGATACATGCCGTGACTCCGATGTGGCAAGTGTTCGCGCTGCTCTCATCCTGGCAGCTGAGATGTGCTCTGGCAACGGGATCTGACTGAAAGGGCTACAAAGGCTCGAGCAACTGATTCTAGCAGCATGATATGGGAGGTTGTAATGGTGGTTTGGTAAAAGTCCGAGCCGAGACGATGCTGACGAAAGCCGACGGTCCCGGCCGCACATTCACGCTTGGCGCATCATGCTTACACCCACCGTGATACACCCCTTCATCTCCCAATGCCAGCTCCCACACACTGACCACACCATCCCCCCATCATGGCATCCAAGCAGGACGAGCTGCTCGCCCAGTTCCGCCAGATCCTCACAGACGAGGGCCTCATCCACGACGGAGACTCCATCGGCACGGATGACAGCACCCTCAAGTGAGTCATCCCCTCCTGGCAGCATCGCCGGCAGCTCACCGGACGTAGACGCTTTTTGCGTGCGCGTAAGTACAATCTGCGCGACGCGAAGAAGATGTGGAGCGACTGCCAGCACTGGCGCAACACCGTCGAGGGCGTCGGCATCGATGAGCTGTACCAGACCCTTGATCCGTTTGACGTGAGTCCCCCCGTGCCCCGCTCGCCTCCCGCTAACATTGCGCAGTACCCCGAGCGCGACAAGGTGTTCAAAAGCTGGCCGATGTGGTTCCACAAGACCGACAAAGTCAGTCCCCCCTAATATCCCCGTGCCCCTAACCCAATCTGACCCACCCGCACGCAGGAGGGCCACCCGCTGAACGTACACTTCTTCGGCGGGATGAACATGCCCGAGCTGTACAAGCACATCTCGCCCGCGGGGCACTGGCGCACCGTGCTCGTCAACTGCGAGGCGCTCACGCGCGAGATCCTGCCCGCCGCCTCCCGCGCGGCCGGCCGCCCCGTCGGCCAGACGTTCGTCATCGTCGACCTCAAGGGCTTCAGCCTCAGCCAGTTTTGGCAGGTCAAGGCGCTCGCGCGGAGCTCGTTCCAGGTATCGCAGGACTACTACCCCGAGACGTGCGTCCCCCGCCCCTGTTCTCTTCGGTCATTGTGCATGCTGACGCCGCCGTTGCAGCATGGGCCGGCTCGCGATCGTGAACGCGCCGTCGTCGTTCACGTTCATCTGGGGCATCATGAAGCCGTGGCTCTCGAAGGAGACCGTCGCGAAGGTCGACATCCTCGGCGCGGACTACCGCGAGGTGCTCCTCGAGCGCGTCGACGCGGACAGCCTGCCCGCGAGCCTCGGCGGCGCGTGCCGCTGCGAGGGCGGGTGCGAGTACAGCTTCGCGGGCCCGTGGAAGGAGGGCACGGAGGAGCGGCGCGCAAGGCGGCGAAGGGAGGCGGGCGGGGTGAAGGAGGCGGAGACGGAGATGGTGGTGGATGCTGCACCCGAGGCGGCGAGTGAGAAGGTGGTGGATGCTGCGCTCGAGACGCCAAATGAGAAGGTCGCGGAAGCAGATGCTGCGAGTACGGATGCCACGCCGGTGAGCGGGAGCATAGCGTCGCTGGACAAGGCACAGGCGAGGGTAAAGGCTGTGGAGGTTCCGCAAGCTGCGATGCCCGTCGCCACGGCTGCGTAAATTTGGAGCTGTCCCCTCGTCTAATGTACTATTCGCTGTAATTCAGAAGCTTGATCTATAATAATTAATTATTTTCTTACCTGCAATCATTCTTGACCGGTGTTGGATGCCAAAGGGATCTGTGCGGCAAAATCCCCACTGTCAAGGTACGGTCTCGTCAGTCTCGTCAGTCTCGTCAGTCTGTATACTTCCGAGTCGCCTCGCTGAACCTCAGCGGATAATCCAGCACGTGACGTTTGCCTAGTATACACAGATGGGGACAAGAGTTCAGTGCGAGACTCGACTTCAGTGCAGGAGTTTTGGCTGTATGCTGCCCAACAGTGGAGTGATAAATAGATAGATGGTACCGCAGCGAGATTGTGGTTCGAATACAAGAACAGTTGCATGGGATATGCGTTCTATCTGAACGGGTGCAATTCACTTTCAACAGCTTTTAGTACCGGTTGAGCGCCAAATGTCGTGAGCCTGCCTCAAGATTCAGGCCTACATTCAGGATCCAGGATAACGGCGACGTATGCATCAAGAATGCAAAAAGGTCTTCAGGACTTTGGAGTCGGTTGAAAATACGCAAGGTTATGATAATAATTACAATCCACGGCTGGTATGAGTAGCCAGCCAGGCTCACAGCTTTGAGGGCGTAGCCTGACCACTGCCATCCAGTGCTGCAGCAATCTTTTCCGCCAATGCGTCGGGCTTCTCTTGCACGACCTATGCGCGAAGCATCAGTTTGACCCGGCTGGCGGGCGAAAACCGAAGCACTCACAAAATGCCCAGCACCTTCGACCTTGGTGACCGACGCGGCGACGCGGCCCTGAGACTCGTCTGTCAGCGCTTCCTGTATGTACACGGGGCTAGCAGACAGGTATGAGCTTTCGTTCATTGGCACTAACAGCGAATCCTCACTTGAAATTGTTCCTGGAGCCCCAAATGACATGTATCGGGCCCTGCTTGCAAAGGGACTTGAAGAGCTCGGCGGCGTCCTTGGGTGTGCTCCTGGGCGGCTTGCCCGGCTCAGGGTGCGGCTCGTTATGGGCCCAAGCCCGCGCCTCCTGTGCTTTCGCGCAGCTGAGAGTGACATTTGGTCCATCGCCGACTGGACGAAGACCGTGCAGCTACATGGAATGAGCAGGCATAGGAGTGGGAACAACACATGGGCCTCACCGAGTACAGTTCTAGAGCGCGAAGATCCCAGTACTTCCAGGGGGACTTCGTGGACAGCCATTTTAGGGCGACAGCCTTGTCTTCCCATACATCGCGCCGTTTGAGCGTGTTGCTGATCACCATCTCGTCAACGAATCGGTGGGCATCGATATGGTCTGGGGTAAGACTGATAAGGGCTAAACGCGCATGCTGCCGGTGGACGAACGCACCGTTGTACATCTGCTCGGACACGATTGTCGGCTCAACCAGTATGAAGGAAGAGTAGGGCGTGCTAAGGAAGTACATAGTCGAGCATATTCTGGACGCTGTTTGAGTAACATGACTGCTGGATAGTTCGTATTCTACTCACAAGATCCCCGCTCCAACAGAGTGGCCAATTGCTACAGTCTTCCTCGCATCTAAGTGGTACGCTTTCACGAACGCTGCAATGGCAGCGGCCCATTCGTACCCCGCTGTATGTTCCCCTCAGTAACGGTCAGAAACAATTTGGAGGCTTGAACGCACTAACACCCTCTGGGCGAGATTTCAGAGCCTCCTCGTTCAAAATGCCGGCGGCCCCGTGAGTCTGCCAGTCGAACGAGTACGCTTCACGAACTCTTCGTGCCTTGGGCGTGGTCTGCTGCAACTGGAATAGCCGCTCGATCACTGGCTCCCAGACTTCTTTGTCTGCCCATTCGGAGCGGTGTCAGACGAACAGCACCAGTCAGCTAGATTCAGAACTTACGGGAGCTGATGCAGTGGGTGAATAGAAGAGTCCAGCCCTCAGTTTCACCCACCGACTGGGCAGTAGTATAGCGCTTCGCGCAGAGCTTCAATCCTGGACGGTTGTCCTTGGAAGGCGGAACGTCAAAGACGAGGGGCTCTATGTCCATTGCCATGTCAGAATTAGGACAGGAAGGTGTGATCGAAACTGGCTGGTAGGCACGAGCGGAAAGGGGATAGCGTTTGACATGGAAGCTTTGCGGAGACCCATGTAAGACGTTGTCCTGATGGCACTTGAACAGCTCAGAGAATCATACAATATCATACTACGCAGTATTAATTAATTGCAACAGAAAATGATACAGAGCTCAGAAGATAGGTATGAAATCTTGGATTCGGTCCCGCGCATCTTGGGCGATACATTCAGCGATCCAAGTCAAGTTCCTGATCTCCTGTTCCTTCAACTTCATGTAGCTGTAGAACACTCCATATTGAAACTGCTGCAGGAATGCCTGCTTGTTCAGATACACTTCCGTCTTGAAGAAGTGGTCCTCAAGTTCTGCTGCTTCACCGGCCTCTCCATCGTCCGCGTTGCCGCCCAAATGTGAAGATGTGTTGTCGAAGAAAGACCGATATTCGGATATGTTCTCACACACCGCTCGCACTTGGTCAATATCGTCGGCCTTGGCGAGCTGATTGTTGCCTTCCGGGAAGAGGCGTCCAATGGCGGGGAAGAGTTTGGCGCGCTGCTCTTTGCTGAGCTCAGTGCCAAATGAATTGATGGTGATATTGAGCGTGCGGCGGTCGGCTTCGAAGAATAGTATGCGCTGCATGACGTCCGCAGTTGGTCCCCCAATTGACGAACAGAATTCGTAGAAGTCTTCGAGGTAGGCTTTATACACTGTATTACGGACAATTTCGATGTTGAGATCGTCTAGGTCGGAGGCCGATAGACAATCGCGGAAGTATGGTGCTAAAGGCAAGTTTCAATTCAATGTGGAGGAGACAGGCATGCAAATACCTACCTAACGCCGTTTCGACCAGCACGCTCTGGTATAGCTCCTCCACATTCGTGGCTACGCACAACGCCGGCATGGTATCGAACACCCCGAGAGGATGGCATCTCTGCAAAAGCTCGTGTGTATCTCTTTCATGAAGGGTTCCGGTAATAAGGAGGATGACGTTGTCAATCATGTATGCATAGCTAGTCCTATGGTTAAGCATGGCCAAGCGCGATGCAATGAACGGCAACATACGTGATATATTCAAAGAATTTGCTTAACGGCTGGACCGAATTGCTCCTCAGGTAGTTAAACTGGTCGACTAAGATCTTAGTGGCCTTGTCTGCGATCGTAGAGGTGGAGAGCGGGGAAGGTTCATTGGCAAGGAAGTTGCCATAGTCCGTGGCAGAAAGTTGGGTTCTGAAATCTGGTCATTGGTCAAACCAAGACACGACGACACATTCTAGACTCTTAAACGCACCTTCCAGAGTCTCACATTGCCCCAAGCTCGCATATTGGGCCTGCGTCAAGATGCCAGCCTTGTAGCCTCGGACTATGCCTTCAAGGAATCCGTTGTCAACCTGAGTATATGCTTATAAGTAAGCTAAGCATTCGACGCTTCGCCATGGAATGAGGAGAAGCATACATTGAAGAAGAGTCCCTCCATGGTTGATCGCGGTACGAGCACAGTAGCGCCGCAGCGACGGGAGCAAGAGGCGCGGACACCACGTGGACCCGACGCCACCTCGCCCCTTCAACTCAAACCACGAACTGCAACAATTTCTGGCGATCCTAACACATCTCGGCGATCATTAGGAATTCTTCGAGATGAGAGGGCCTCATCGAATATGCGACGTGCCTTGAAGGCGTCGTCGTGCCTATGACCTTAAAGCTAGTCTTATCTTCAGGATGGCGCAATGCGTGGCGCCCATGGCGACACTGAGCTTTGGAATATCATATAGACCGACAAAATCCTTGAATTTAAATCTTTATCCTGAAGCTCCCCGCTTCTCGCCATGTCTTCCCTCGAAAAAGAAAAAGCCTCAGACGTAGTCTCAACTGACGATGACTTTGATACCCCAGAGGATCGGGCGTTACTAAGAAAGGTCGACTTACGGTCAGTCCCAAGTGGACTGAATATGACGTTGTTGCTAAATACGACCGATTGACAAAGTTTACTGCCTATTCTTACTTTGCTTTACTTGCTATCTTTCCTTGACCGGTGAGCTTCCATGTAGCTGGTTGTATGCTGGCTGCCTAACTGCCTTCCCAAGAACGAACATTGGTAATGCGAAGTAGGTTTTCTTCGCTATCTATTTCGTATAGTACCTCACAGATCATTTTCCAAGATTGGATGGATTGGTCACCGTAAGACTACTTATTTTCGAAAAGTGGGCAGCTCATAAGACAGGGTGCAGGATCTGCATGTTTCAGCTCCAGCTTACAACACAGCGCTCGCGCTTTACTTCATCGGATATGTGATCTTTGAAGTCCCTTCCAACGTGAGCCAACCTATGATTCACCTTTCATCTCAAACATCTAATTTAAATTTAGATCATGTGTGCACCTTCATCGTTTGAACATGTCATGGGCGTTGCTAACTCCATTTCCAGTTTAAAACGGTTCGACCCTCAGTTTTGGCTCCCATCATTGACTTTGGTCTGGGGCATTGTATCCGTTTGTCAAGGCCTGGTCACAAATCAAGCCGGACTCTTCGGTATTCGATTCTGTAAGACAATATTCACTCATGCGTGATTTTGTTGCTTACCATTCTACCGCACAGTGCTTGGAGCCACAGGTGTGTAGCTTCGTATCTTGCCGCAGGACACAGTTGACCTCCTTTTGTGGATCTGCAGAGGCAGGTAATTGAACTCTGCTTGTCTTTGTCTCACAGGTCACTAACTCGTACTTTTCGAATAGGCCTATTTCCTGGTTAGTATATGTGGTGCCATCTACATAATAAACCCTCATAATATTCTAGGCGTCATCTTCTTATTCTCCGTTTATTACCGTCGGTAAGACTTTTTTTCTCCCACGGGAGACTTAAGACTCATGTCACCAGTCGCGAGAGGAGTTGGCGAGTTGCGATCTTCTTTGGAGGTGCCGCAGTATCTGGGGCTTTTGGAGGTAGGCATTTCCAAGGGTGATGGAGAATTGTTACCAATCTTTTTGCAGGGATCTTCGCTTATGCAATTGGGAAAATGGATGGCGTCGGGGGACGACGCGGCTGGCAATGGTGCGCGTTCATCGTCGTGATCTGATTATTTCTCACTCATCGCTTCACAGGATCTTCATTCTCGAGGGCTTACTGACTATCGTTATATCCATCGGGGCCTACTTTCTCGTGCCGACGTGGTTGCATAGTGCCAAATTTGTGAGTCACGCCCCATTGGGATTGGATGTGCACCACGCTAACTGTAAATCAGCTCACGGAAGCCGAACGAGAGCGCCTCATTGCGAGACTCAAGGCTGATTCTGATGCCGCCAATGAAGAGAAGTTCCAGTGGGTCTTCGTGCGGAGGGCCTGGACGGATCACCTGGTGTGGGCCTACGCGCTTTTGTTCCACGGATTCGCGTTTGTGTTGTACTCTTTGAGTCTTTTCATGGTGAACGGCATATTTTGCGTCCGCATATACGCGGTCACTGATGGTACGACTCACTCTAGCCAACTATCATCGCAGGGCTCGGGTTCGCGACGTGGAAGGCACAACTGTAAGGAAACTCAACAATGTGATGTTCGTCCTTCGATAATTAATTATTGACTGGCTGCAATAGCATGACCGTTCCGCCGAACACATTAGCTGCCCTGTCCATATGGGTGACGGTTTGGCTTTCATCCAAGTATAACCGTAGGGCGCCCTTCATCATTGGCGCCGCTTTTGTGGCTATTCTTGGTATGATTTCGCCCGTTCACTATTTTGAACATGCCTGACGGTGCGTACCAGGTTATATTGTCCTCATCACCACCAAAACATGTACGTTCGCTGTGTGCTCAGAATGTCAGTGGCTCACACATCAGTAGCCGGTGCACAATACGTCGGCGTTCTGCTAGCAGCGGCTGGCATCTACACTGGAAATTCTCTGTTGCTCAGGTAAATTCCATAAATTCTATGATTTCCCTCATAACTTCACGAATCTTGCACAGCTGGCCCGGTGAAAATGTCTCTGGCCAAACGAAGCGGGCCGTGGCCGTGGCCATGCAAATAACTATCGGGGACATCGGAGCTATCTCTGGGTCGCTGATTTATAGGCCTGCCTTTGCTGATCACCGTTATCGCAAGCCCCACATCATCGCCATTGGCTATCTGACATTTGCAATCGCTGTCGCAAGCTACTTGTGGATCAACCTGGCCCGCGAAAACAAGCGTCGAGACAGAATTGCCTTGCAGCATTCAGAGGGCAATGAAGAAGGTGGCGCTCCGGTGGACAACAAGGAGGGCGATTTGCATTTGGGAGATCGAGACCTGCGATACCGCTATCAACTATGAGAATTTCGGAGTAAGTGCGAGGCGAAGAGCTCGAGGTTGATAAGATATAATTGCATATAAGATTGAACCGGGCAAAGCGCGGAATGGGTGTTCTGCAATATTGTGTGTTGATGTATGCATGATGCATTGAGCAGATGTGCATGACGTTGACCACCACCGGCAGATGCTGAGATAGCCAGTAAGTGCCTGACAGCTGGAGAGGGCGCAGTGCATGCGGTCGACAGGAACAATCTAAGCCATGTCACTCGAGACGGGCTCGGTGGGTTCGGCATCATGGCGGGTGCAGTGCAAGAGAGCGCAGTCGGGCAAATCAATTGGCTATAGACCTGCCGCAACGATCGACCTCGGGCCTTCATTACTCCCTATTACTCCTCAGTCACTGCAACCTTGTGCAGCTCTAGAGGCGTATCATATCTTGTCTCCCTCGTCAAATTGACGTTTCAGGAACTCGCCCTACTTCCTATGGTTTGGGTGATTTCGCGCCTCTTGCCAGCGCACATTTGAGTCCGAGTATTTCCCGCTGGTCTCACAGCGACCCTTCAGGTGAGTGTTCATGTGAGATAACACGCATGGCAACATATCAATGAAGCTTACCATCTATCTTTGATTACCTGAAGCAAAGCATGCGGCCGTCTTGTCCCGCCATCATGATGATTCTGCGCACAAGGCTGTAATACTTAGCCCCTTTGACCGTGTGCAAAGAAGCATGCAATGTGCATATATAGCAAGCCAGTAGAGCAGCGCTACCCCAGTCTGCACCGCGCACGAAATGGCACGCATCCTCGCTCTCTTCCTCGCAGCCGCCCTCGCGCCCGTCTCCCTAGGCCTCTGGCCCCTGCCAAAGTCCCTGCAGACCGGCTCGGCCGGCCTTACCCTCGCCCCCAACTTCGAGATCACCCTCTTCCGTGGCGCACCCGCTGACCTCATCGCCGCCGTCGCGCAGACCAAGACCTATCTGCGAACCGACGCCCTTGGCCGGCTCGTCGTAGGCCGTGGGTCCACCGACGCAGCTCTCATCAAGAAGGCGTCCCGGTTGTCATCCTTGACGGTCAGTCTGGACGCTGGCGCGGGCAAGACGGTCAAGAGCATCTCGGCGGAGGCGATTGAGCCGGTCGAGCAGCGCGATGAGGCGTACACGCTGAGCGTGCCGACGAGCGGTGCTGCGACGCTCAAGGCGAACAGCACGCTCGGGCTGTACCGCGGGCTCACGACGTTCGCGCAGCTGTGGTACGAGTATGAAAACACGATCTACACGATCGAGGCGCCGATCGAGATCGAGGACGCGCCGGCCTACGTGAGTCTTCCTCGCCGCCCCTCCCATCGTGCTCCAATGCTGACTGGCCACGCAGCCTTACCGCGGCTTCATGCTCGACACTGCACGTAACTACTTCCCCGTCGCTGACATCCTCCGCACCCTCGACGCGATGTCCTGGGTCAAAATCAACACCTTCCACTGGCACGTCGTCGACTCGCAGTCGTTCCCGCTCGAGGTCCCCGGCTTCGCCAACATCACCACGCTCGGTGCGTACTCCGCGACGGACGTGTACACCGCCGCGGACGTCCATAACATCGTCACGTATGCCGCAGCACGCGGCATCGACGTAATCGCGGAGATCGACACGCCCGGACACACGGCGGCTATCGCGAACGCCTACCCGCAGCATATCGCGTGCAACGACGAGACACCATGGGCGAGCTACGCGAACGAGCCGCCCGCGGGGCAGCTGCGCTTCGCGCTCCCCGACACCGTGTCCTTCACCGCCAACCTGCTTTCCGCCGCCTCGTCATTGTTCCCATCGAGCTACTTCAGCACGGGCGGCGACGAGCTGAACGAGCCGTGCTACGCCGCGGACACGCTCACACAGCAGCAGCTGAGCAAGACGGGCGAGACGCTCGAGCAGGCGCTGAGCAACTTCACCGTGCAGACGCATGCTGCGCTGCAGGCGAAGGGCAAGACGCCGGTCGTGTGGGAGGAGATGGTCCTCGCGCACAATGTCACGCTCGCGAACGACACGATCGTGATGGTGTGGATCTCGAGCGACGACGTCGCCGCGGTCGCGCAGAAGGGCTTCCGCCTTGTGCACGCTGCCTCGAACTACTTCTACCTCGTGCGTACCCCTTCCCCTTTGTCCTGACCATGAACTGACGCGCTGGGTGGACTTTGCAGGACTGCGGTGGAGGCGGCTGGGTCGGCGCGAACCCCAACGGCAATTCGTGGTGCGACCCGTTCAAGACCTGGCAGCTCGCGTACTCCTTCGACCCAGTCGCGAACCTCACCTCTGCCGAGGCTGCCCTTGTCCTCGGCGGGCAGCACCTTCTCTGGACCGAGCAGTCCGGCCCCTCGAACCTCGACCCGATTGTGTGGCCGCGTGCGGCGAGCAGCGCGGAGCTGTTCTGGAGCGGACCGGGCGGCAATGTGAGCGCGGCGCTGCCGCGGCTGCATGATGTTGCGTTCAGGATGCAGCAGCGCGGCGTGGCTGCGATCAATCTGCAGCCGCTGTGGTGCGCGCTCAGGCCGGGGGCGTGTGACTTGACTGCATAATAATTGGACGATGCATGTTCGTATCTTTGGTTGACTTGATGGGATTTGGTTTCTCGATATACCCTTGCAAAAATATGATGGTTGGCACTCTGGTACTACATTATAAAGGCCAGTGTGCAGCTGGGAGACCGAGACTGATATCAATTATGACGATTTAGAGTATGTGCAGGAGAATGATGGTGATGATAATGATGGTAGGGGTGGTCATGAGTGGGATGATGAATGGTCATATGATGCGTAGAGTGGACATGAATTTAATGATAATATGCGATGAGGGAACCGTGAAAAATGAGTAGTCGTCCAATGAGAGAAAATGTTCCGGATCTTAGGTCTAACTGGCAATCTTCCGCTTTCTGGCCCGAGTGGTCTTGATCTGATACTCGTCATCTTCACCTTCAGAGTAATCAACTTCCTCGACGTCTGGGCCGTAAAG